>QNGE01003340.1:0-45329 GCA_008508345.1 Paragonimus westermani | reverse complement strand
AGTGCGACATACAATCCTATGAGTGTAACTGCTTTTCGTCTGACTGCTCCCCTTTGGCCTGTCTGACAAGGTTGCACCTGGAAGGACCGGAGTCCTAGTCAGCATAGCCCGCCGGATCAAAACAGCACACAAGCCCGACCACCACGTCAAGGTAGCAGTATAGGTCGGGCGTTGGTTAGTTAGATGCAACTGTTTCGCTACATGAGACAGTTAGTGTATTATGCAACCTAATTTTGCTTCGTAATAATCTCATATTTCCGTTGATTACTTTCCGTTGATTCTTATGTGCACGAAGGATATTCAGTCCAGTTTCGTTGGCTTTGCATCTAAGCAGGGCGATGGTGTAGCGACGAGCAGTTCGGTTTACCTCAGTTGTTGTTTTTCCTGGATTGACTGAGAGCGAACCGTCTCACATCATTGACAGTGACGTAGTTGACCTGATATTCACTAATTTGGAAAGTGCTATCACCCGTCTACACCCGTTTAAGTTCATTCGTCGAAATCTCTGTTACTTCTGAGAGCGAGTAAAGTTTCTTATTGTCCACTTCAAATGTTCTCACTTCTAGGTGCTCAGACGGCACAGTTAGCCAGTTCGTTTATCGGAAAGCCACATCGACCGGACACCGCTTACAGTTCTTATCACCTGTACCCGGTGCATACAAATGTAATTTAGTACAAATGCTCTTCAACGTGCTAGAAAATTGTGCACGACCGAGCGCTAAAGTTTGGGGAGAAGCTCTTGCTTGCGAATTGGTATCAGCACAAATGTTTTGGAATTCCTTGCAAAGGGACTCGAAGAGACCGGTCTTCATCTATCTTCCTTACAAAGGACGCCACAATACTAACAGTGGAAATCGAGATTCGAAATCTGTTATTGTTGCAACCTTCTACCCTTCAAACCAGTATGGTGATATTAACCGGACGGTAGATTATCGAAAACAACCGGTTTTGACAGTTTCCTTCTATGTATCAAGAGAAACTTTTATGAGGTCACCAGCGGATTTATGAATTATTTAATTCAGATAGCTTTCCGGCAAAGAATTGGACGATGAGCTAAGCTTTGAAAATGTCTGAGCCCAACCCCAACTTTGATAAGAGTTCAGACGATGAACCCAACTATCGCACCTTTCAGGAAGGTCAACTTCAATTATCAGCATGGCACCAATCTGACTTCAGATGACGACATACATCTGCAAAGTTTGCAAATCAGACAGAGCGGTCTGAAAATCAGATTGTTGAGTTAGAAAGCCGTTTCGTGTTTACAGTTATTTTTGCATAAATTGAACTTTTTAGTTTAAAAAAATTGGCCAAGGTATTGTAGCAGTGAGAGTGGCTACCTAGAAACTTCACGTACCGTAGAACTTTCGAAATACGCTGAACTTAGAGCCAGAGTAGAAGTCGTACCGACATTTCCAAGGGCACAGAATAGATGAGCCAGATAAAGACGGAGCATGTGTAGCTAGTTTTGTATTGGGACGGTTTAGGAAAAAAATAAGCAGTTAGTTCAGTACACAACAATCAGCGGGTGTAGTGCAAATTCTGATACCTCCTCATTATACGGGAAGGAATCTGGCGGTTAATACATTTGGATTCTTGGATTGTTATCCCTCGTGTTTGCTTTGTGTCTGCGCTTTAAATTAACTAATGCTGGCCTTATCTCGACACACTCTGGTAGGTTTCTTTTCAATTCAAACTCGTTGGACTCATGAGAAATAATGAGCTGGTTCGAGCCCAACATTAGCCTTCATTCAGTAGCTGTGGCTATACTTGCTGAAGTTTGAACTACGCGCCCTTCTGTAAGTGGCAGTAAGTAATGCAAATAATTGAAGAATGTGAGATTAATGAATACCAGTCACCCCACTTTCTCTGGGAACTTCATTGAGGGAGGGCTCACCTGGCTAACAGCTGCCGGACCAGTAAAATCAAAGTATACCGGACAACTGATTGGCTGTAATCGTATCACTGTAGCAGGAGAACACATAACAGTAACGGAATGTTGTCAGTAACCCGCTATCCCGGAATTTTTTATTCCCACGGATGTTCCAGATTGAAGGCATGGAGTTATCAGTGCATTTTAGATGTCCCTCAAACGCTCACAAAGCACTCATCTTTGCTAGCGATCTAAGTGGCCGATTGTATCCGACGCGACAGCTGGTTACATGGGCGCTGAATGGTCTTGACGTCCGCCTGTATCAAGGTCAACTTCTTCAGGACCACAGTGAATATGACTCACTCGCTCATGTGTGCTCGAGGTGGGGGCTGGAAATTTTAGTAACGAAAAATTGAGTTCAATATTCCTCAATGGAATTATCACATGTCGTGAGCAAATTCGCGTTTTGCACAGGCTGTTCACCGTACTACTCCTAAATCAATGAACGAGCTAGGTTTTTTTGTGGACAATCTCAAAAGTGATCCTCGGAGGGCGAGAACGGGGTGAGGAGACAGGTTATCTTACATTCCGTGGTATTTTAACGTTAAGCACCCGATCCAAACGCTGCAGAGGAGAAATCGCAAGCAGTTGCCACGTTTGGTCGAAGACTGAAGACATCGCTGGAAGTCAGTCAGTAAGCAGGACAACCTGTGAAAAACAGAACAGTGGAATGAACATGCGAACAAAATGGAAACGGTAGACACTACGCGGTCGGAAAGGTACACCCGCTATATGTTCGCAACCACTGCTAGAATCAACCTACTTAAATACCAGAATTCTGCTATTAGCGCTGTTCTCGAATACCTTGAGGAAGGGAAGCGGATACATTTATGTAGAACTCGTAAGCTTATCGGCAAATATTCACTGGTTCAGATAACAGCGGATAATTTGGATCTACTGTTGAAAATGTTTGACATCCAATCAATCACACGAATGTATTTGCTCAGTTGACCAAAACATTGAAGAATATGCTACCGTACTGAAAGGTCAGTCGTTTAAGGGTTCCAGCAACAATGATGCAGAAGAATCCGTGGTTGAGGTCATACTGTAGGTGCTTTATTGGAGAGGTGCTTGATCTGTTATGGATCTACCTCGATCGAATTATTCCATAACTTCTCTTTCCCAGTGGTGAATACGCGCTTCTCGCTGACAGATTGTACAACAGTCAACTTATAAAATCAACTGCAGTTGTTACCAGCTTTGTATAAATGTTCTTGCTGGAAATCCCATTGTCAAACCCTCAAAGAAGTTGTCGAGAATACTGTGGGAGTAGGCGGTTCGGGTTGATGGTCTAAATGTTCGTTCATTCGCCCAACTTTTGTTGTTCCCGCAAGTAGGAAACTGATACGGACAGTAAATGGCAGCTCCTGGCACATGTTCTTGTGTCTTTTGTGCCGTACAGTCCTAATCTTAACATACTGGCCAACTGAAGCACTGTTCACCTAGACGGAATTCACATACCAGTGCGAAAACCTCGGTCGTTTGAGGCTGTACAAATATTTATTGAGACAGTAGTGAGCACGTGAACTCTCAGCGATCATCATATGAGGTTCATTATGCGAGCCTGCTGGATAGCAATTCTAAAACATCGACTCACTCATAAGAGTGTTGTCCTAACCAATCGTACCTTTAGTTGTCCACTGCACGTGATACTGTTTTATTGATCGAGTGGCCTGTGTCATATCTGCCAGTGTATTTACTGCATTGAATGCCAACTGAGCATTTGCTATTTTCGCTACATACACAATTAGTCAACTAAGTTGTGTGCGCTACTGCTTTAAAAACTTCCGAATGCTCTATGCACAGAATTCATCTGTATTTTTGGTAGTTACTAATCACTTACACTCAAAATCAGGTTGATCCAAGTAAGCCTTCAATAGTCCATCCTATTCCATTCGAATGAACGGGATCACACTTACACCAGTCGAATTCGTAATATCATGGATTACTAAATGTTGCAAATACGTTTTCCAAACAGAAGTATGCGGAATTCATTTTGATTACCGTTATTTTTGAATACGTCATCATGATTCGAGTTCGTGCATCACGCGCTTAGGGTTGTGTATTCAAACAGTCGCACGTATATGTCATATGATTGGGATGTGTTGTTACTGGCTTTAATGTATGGCACACCTCTATTTTCGGTGGGTTGATCCAACTTTAAACGCTCATGCGATTCTTACGCCGTACCAGAGAGATTACATGCATCTGTACACTACTCAATAGTATTAGCTATTCAGGGTACAGCTGGATCAGACAGCTAACCTGATGGTAACAGGTTGCGGTAATGGTCAGGGAATATGTGGCACGATTCATAGCAGTACGAAAACCAGACGACGGTTTAGATGTACACATGATGGTTAACACATTTTTCGTTTGCTAGGTAGCACCTCTATTTTTGGTGTGTATTTTTTTCACAGTAACCTATACCAGCCTTACGTGTTTACACACAAACTTGAGAAGCAAACTTGGAGAATCTGGGCGACTAACAGCGAAGTATTTTTAACAACATATTTGGTTAAGTCATTGAACCGTGTTATCATTCCGACAGAGCCATCAAGGTGCAGAAACGGTGCTCCCACAGGAGCTTAAAATTTACCACACTCGCTTCTCATACATGGTTAGACAAAATCGCATCAACAAGCAAGTATTTCTTACACGTTTTTCTGATCACCTGTTAATCAAATGTAATGCACCTGCAGCAGAGTAGACAAACCAGCTGGACGTAATCAGTACTAAAGAATGTGAAACTGATTTTGAAAGCAGTGGGTACCAGTGACCACCAACACGGTGTTGAACAGCTGACTTAACTTAGTCAGGTCTCACCAATCACACGCAGTCCGGGAAATCGAACCCGCCAATCGTGATTTAGCTTTTAACACTTGGAGTAGTGGCTGGCCTACGAACTTCCATTCATTTAAAACGACCACATTAGTGCATACTCGCAACTTGGTATTTTAGTGATGTAACAAGATACACTTCCGGATCACTATTCTCATACATGTTAACAGCTTATGTCGTCGTTTTTCCGCTGTGCTTAGCGTTTTTTCTGAGGGGGGCTTGGTGACGTTAACCTTCCACTTATTCACCGACAGTCTGTACGACCAACTGCTTGCAAACATTTCTCTTACTATCTTCAGAAGACGTGTGAGGTGCTTGACTGTTAACAACTCAACCACATATGGTCTATCACAGTTAACTTTTGAGAAAAGGACATGCAAGAGCCAGAGGAAGTAGCGTATGAGGGAAATTCTGATTGTATTTCTAAACATTATCTGCATTGTGCACTACGGCAACCATTGTAATTCGGAATTTGACTGGAAGCATACAAGGCGAACCGTTCTTGGATCGCGCATTTAGATTGAGTGAAAGTGAGTCAACTAGATTGGTTGTAACGAGAGTGGATGAGCCTGATGAGAAAGACGATATTTCATCCTGCGTTCATTTGGGTCATCTTCACTTCCTTTCCGGCCCTCGGTCATTGACACGATTGACATTAAGCTTGCACAGTTTACAACACTATTGACGGGACGCTCAACGGTTTCATAAATTGCCTTTGTGCATTGATTAATTTTATCAGTGAAAATGTCTCAGTCGTTCCTACTGTTGTGAGCTAACAAGGCGGATGACATAGGGGTTACGTATCGGGAAAACCAGTCCATGGGTTACGCGTTTTAACATGACTACAAACAAAAACATTCATCTGCGTACGACACACGTCTCACAAAGTCACGGTTGCCACGGACACTACTGCTCATCTCCTTCATGTGATAAGAACCATTTCATGCGATGTTGTACTTCAGTGCTTCTGTTTGTATTTTTCCCGAGGCCATTTCGATGTCGAACCGCATGCTCTTATTCCACTAGTGAATGGTATTGGTGTGAGTAGTACGGTGCGATCGCTCGTCCTCGTTACACTACCACTGAGTGCCCTCTATGCTGGGAATTGTTCAAGCTCAGGAAGTCATGGCACGAAGTTCAATTGGATACGTTCTTGAATTCGAGAAGAAAGCGACACAACTTGAAGTCGTTCGTTGCCTGGCGAACGTCAACCCACTTCGATGAAATACTCATCTTGGATACCTGAGCCGTCTAATTGCCAACGGATACACTCCATCTTAAAACCTCTCGGTTATTCAGTTGTTATTTGTGTTACATTCCACCAGTGCGGTGGACAGAGATCACCTCAGACTGCCAGTTTTTGCTGGATACGGCAGCAAGCACTCAAAAAGGTGCCTGCAATGCTTCTGGATGCTCATTTCAAGCTGATATTCTACGATTAGTTTTGCTCTTGTTTAAGGTCATCAAACAGAGACAGTCTGGCTGGAGGATCGAAACGGGAACCCTTCGCGTTTCGATTGGAAACGCTTCATTACTGGGCCACCAGTTCCATTAGCATTCCCGTGATGTTGAACATCCTTGATTAATTGTGACCTGACTCTGCATTTGTTCTCATTCTGTTCTCTCTGTTCTTATCTTTAGTTCGTGAGTCATCATAGTGAAGTACCGGCAAGAATGATGATGTGTCTGACGAGGTTTGCGCCAGGGAGGTGTAGAGAGCTGCCAC
Source organism: Paragonimus westermani (assembly GCA_008508345.1). Classification (NCBI taxonomy): domain Eukaryota; kingdom Metazoa; phylum Platyhelminthes; class Trematoda; order Plagiorchiida; family Troglotrematidae; genus Paragonimus; species Paragonimus westermani. Next base: position 38,832 of record QNGE01003340.1, on the reverse strand, counting down.
ACAGACTCATCGAGGAAGTTCAGAGTCTGCAAGCTTGACTTATCGATTTACGACAAGGAGAGGGAACAATCGATCAAAGAAAGTGAGAAACAAAGTCGGACGTCTGGCTGTTCAAATAAACAAGCAGGTAGTAAACCAAAGATTCACAATGGTAAACGGTAAGTTGAGGTAGCTGTTAGGGGAGCTCTGTTTAACGGGTACCGTGTTAAATCTCAAGCAGAGTTAATGATAGATAAAGTGAAGCATGAGAGTGATTACGAGTTGAATAAGAAGTCTCCTATGTGTTTTCCAATCTAAAATGTTTCGATGTCATTTTGAGATGTCACATGGGGGGGTCAGCTGAATTTCAACGACGAACGGGGGCGCATGGTTAATGTACGCACGTACAAGCTGAAAAACAAAGGGATTAGCGGGCTGCTACAGAATGAGGGGACGCGGTCCCGCCAAGTGCAAAGGGTAAGCAAACAGCTATTTTGGAATTAGCTAACCTCCGATAAATCCAGAAATCAGAAATCAGTCTCCAAGTAAGGTTTTAGGGGGGGGGTCGTAAACAGTGTAGTTCTATCTAAATTAGAACTGTCTACCAGGTTAGCAGCTCATAGTGCGCGTCGGTGAAATTTCTGTTTACTTATTCGAATAGTTGTGTAGGTTATAAAACAGTTTATTGTAAGCCCAAATTTTTAAGTGGTTGTGGTTAACTTGTGAGGTGGATCATTTACCTACTTTCCAGGTTCCCCTTCATTAAAATTGACAAGTTTGTTTTGGGGGTTTTCAATGACCCTCTTAGAGGCTATGGACACACTTTGTCTTGTCTCCGGTGATTTCAATCGATTTAATTGCACTTCTCGTACTACTCTGGACTTGCACATCACTTTGATCCCCCTTACATGTCCGGATATTCATCACTAGTTAGCCGGTCTTAACAACTTGCGTTGAGAAAGCCACAGTTTTTGAGCTATGGTTCAAGCTGCTATCCATTTTCGCTCTCCTCTCAAAGACGCAGTGCCCAGTAGTGCTACCTCGTTTTGTATCTACTCAATCGCTTGTTCCTGTGGAACACGTTACATTGGTCACGAAACATGACGCTTGTCGGATAGAATACGCGAAAATCACTCACCTTGGCTGACGACCGGACAACAACGTAGAATTTCCAGTGCAATTTTGGCCCACCTAGTTGACACGAGTCAGAGAGTCAATGTGGATGTCGTATTTCAAGCTGATCTAGCGTGTCACATGTGTTCACACCCGAGGTGTATCTTGGCCGCTGCGGAGGCGATCGGAATCCAGCTGGGAAACCCTAATTTGTGTTCACAGAAGTTTTTTTGTTCAAGTACTAAAATTACCATGGCCTGCAATCGTTGAAACACTTGACACAGTACCATAGTAACCACGTTCGTAATAACCAAATGGCACTAGATTCACACTCTATTAGGCTCCACGACATTCGGACCTGACAACACATTTCATAGTTATTGTGCTGTATTTAGCCTGGAGATGTCAGGCCGGAGACGAGCTTGTTTGTCACGTTTTGACTTTCGATTTCTATATGTCTCAACTCGACTGTGTGCTGTCGGATCAAACCAGCCATTCAGACTTGAAATCCAAACCTCAAATCTTATGAATCTAGCAGACAGACATAACGAGTCTGTCATATTGCAGACGGAACGTCGATGATACACTAGTATTCAGTCGGTTTAAGCAGGCAATAGATAACCTAGTGCAGCACTTCAATAGTTTTCATCCCAACCTGAAAGTAACATGTGAATTTGAGGCCGACAACTGTTTACCGTTTCTAAACATACTCATCATTTGCCGGGAGGATGGCTCTATCAAAAGAGCCGTCTACAGGAAATCCACGTGGTCCGATGAATACCTGAGCTTTAGTAGTTCTACACCGGTCCGTCACAAACGCGCACTAGTGAATATACTATTCAAACGAGCAAAGCGAATCTGTACACAGGGTAGTCTTGCGAAGGAATTAGACTTGATCACATCTGCATTACAATATAACGGGTATCCAAAAAGGTTCATAGAAAGGCATAGTAAACCGAAACCACCTTCCGAACAGGTGGCCACAGTGAGAAAAAGGGTTTATATGGAATTGCCTTCTAAAGGTGATTATTGCATGCATCAAACAACTCAAAGACTAGTGAATTCGATTAAACGAACATTTAACGCAGCCGAACTCTGTGTATTAGCCCGGACCCAGGAACTGTCTGTCCCTTCAATCAAAGGAGGTCAGCCGGTCGGTGCCACCCCACACTGTGTCTACCAATTTACATGTAACTGCAATGAAAGTTACATAGGCAGAACCGAGAGGTGCTTGATCTCCAGAGTGAAGGAACATTCGACTAAATGGGTGCAGAGCTCTGTGTTACAGAAGAACGACAATGTGGTTGAAATATGCAAGCAAACAGCGTCCGCAGTCGCGAGACACGTCCTGATCACTGGTCACGTTATCGACCCGATTTGTGCATCCAGAATCCTATTACGACACTCGAATCCAAGATTCTTGCGTTTTGCTGATGCGGTCGCAATCAATCGACTGAAGCCAGCCTTGTGTGTTCAGAACCAACTGCTCGTAAACTTGACCATTCCCTGGACTTAGTGTCCCTTCCTAAACCACCAATTGACTATCCACCCTGCTCCCATAACTGTTCGATATAAAAAACTCGCTTCATGTTATTGTAATTTTGGTACTGACGAGTCAATACGAAATGCTTACATCTGCCAGTTTTTATGTTCTAACGGTTTTGTTCGAACTTCTGAATGGAGTGAACTGTTTAAAAAAAATTAGGTCGTACAACTTCTACTCGAGACGAATCGACACACTGTATTGACTGCACTTAGGTTGATTCATTTAAGCGTGATGGACTGATCAGAGCTGGAGTCGTTCGTTCACGCCTACACTACGGTTGTCCCCACATGTGTGCTCACTAAATCATTGTTGACTGACACCGATTTGTACCCGTACACTGTTCTCAGTTGCTTACACCCCGATTTTTAATAGAGAATGTGGATCAGAGTGTGCCAAACTGAATCAACAACACGTGATTCCTACAATGTGACCCTTTCCGTTGGTTCGCTCGCAAGATATCCAGCATGATGGTTGTGAGGTCACCAAAAGACCACTTCCTGGAGAGTTGAGAAATCGGAATATTCTCACAAGTGGGAAACAACTATGCCAACACGAACCAAGAGGCCCAATCAAACAGGAGAGTAGGTCACGGGAATGAACAACAGCGTAATAAATATGGTTAAAAAAAATCACGATCTTCGATGGAATGTTTTATCTTGTCGCGAAGTAAGGCCACATGCTTTGACTTTAAGGTGAACGTCAGATCCTGCACGTCCTCTTACGGGTTTCTGAGGGAGGGTCCTCATCCTCAATTACATTAATAACTAGATCGGTGGCCAGTACTGTTGATCGACCGCCACACAGCCATGAGGGGAAGAAAAGTGCCCCTGTGGAGAGATTGAATAGGCGACGGATATGATTTAGATTATAAATTCCTTGTCTAAGTCCGAACAGTACGTGTGACCATTCTTCGGAAACAAGCAAACGAATTGAGAGTGAGAGCTATAACAGGAAACATTGAACTTGTAGCCTTTGGGTAGATGCCCTCACAAATCTAATAAGCTGATTGGATCCCCCAGTGTTGATACTGTGGTTGAGGCCGACTTTATGAGATTTACCTTAGGAACACGGTGAGTAATAAGACACGCTTTGAGTCTAATGATATCCCACAGACTCTTCAGCAGGTTCAAAACACAAAGTGGGTTGTGGTTAGTTGAATCACTATGAATACACTGTTTTTTTAAATGTCCTAAAATTCTACTCCATTTGAGATAAAAACAGTGCCGTAACAACACATTGACGTTTTTTCCTTATCACTGGATAATGGTTTAGCAAATGTGATGAAGAGGTTATCCCTCATTAAAAGCCGCACAGATTTCACTCTTCTTCGTCATCACTTCCGATGCGTTTTCAACTCAGGCCAAAACAGCACTAATTTCATCAACGAGTCAGACAGCAACCGTCAGGTAACCTTTCGTGGATAACAATCATAATAGTTTATTGTTGACGGTTCACTTCAATACACTCAGTTTGACGATTTTAGTTAACTGATTCAAGATCCAAACCTCATGTTATGTTTGACCAGGAGAGTGGAAAAGACCCTTACCACTGACAATTTTCAAACCGAGCTACACTTCTTACAAGAAATGTTCATACACAATGACTCCTCGATGAGTCGTGCTCAAAATGACAAGTAAGATGGTCGGGCTGTAATCTGCTACCGTCTGTGAATGAGATTTGCAATTATTAGTCTTCATTTCTGGGAAGATGCTATGGATGAATTTGCTGTTAGGAGGCTCGATTTGTCAATCGAAATTATTTACTCTGGAACCCAATTGCGAGTGAGCCTGCGTTAACTCAGCGTTATCAGACCACATCGTGCAAACAAACTTTCACGTTCAACGAAGTGCCTCTGTGTATACTCATTTGTTTTTTCGTATGGAGCATCATACGCTGGTCGTACCTCAAGACGACGAGATTTGTAAGGGTATATGAATGTGATTATGCACGGTTCAACACTAATGTGATGAAATCGGTTTGAAACACAGTTGTTGCACATTTGGCCGACTGTAACCGTTCCGTCGATAGGAAAGATACATTTCCGAATGTCCACCGAGTGTCATGAAAAAGATCTAGGATGGTGAGTTTCCGAACGCTCACCGTTGCCTAGGTCATTATTAGCCGAATGTGCATTCTTGAACCGAATGCGTTCAGGAAGAGTTGGTGTGAACGGAACCTTTTTGTCTTACAATCAAGGAAATTCAGTAATATTGTTGGCAGTTTACTTTTATGTATATTGCTACCATTGATACTATTTAATTCAATGTCCTACTCCACCGGCATGTTGTGGTGTTCCCCATTCTCGTTCGAATCCCTTCACAACGTTATAAGTTTCACGGTGACCTGGTTTCCCACTCATTGTTGATACATGAACCCCTTTGTAAAGGTTCTAATTCATAACCGAACATCGTATGCCGTTATTGTTATACTGTATGAATAATTACGCTTTACAGATACCGATTGCATTCGATTTCGTTAGTTAACGTGCTGCCTCATTACTACTGTGTAGAAAGTAACTCTGGGTTCGTGCTAAGTAAATGTCTGATTGCTATTGTGTATTTTCAATCACCACACCCTTGTAAGGTTTACTTTGTCTGATCACTTCCCATGTGTACCAACCTGCGCACTTGTTCGCATCTGGTACCTGCCTTTTTTGTCAGCTGGGTTTCAGACGAAACACAGAAGCATATCAGTACGTATCAAGTTGACACTGAGATACTGAGACAGTTCTTTTCTCCATTTCAGTCGATATTTCACGGGCGCTTTTCTTTTTCTAATTTCCTCCCTGACAAGCGTGACCAACAGGAACGGGAAACAATCCTGGTATGAGTGGAGCCCCATTTTCTGAGTCAGTGGACAGAATATCCCTGTTTGATGGACATTACCAAACCAAGATTTAGATGTCTGTTCAAAATCGTGCATCGAAAAGGTATTTAGATTTAGTAAACTTCCAACTCTGGTGGCTACTTCTAGTGTACCCACTACTTCTGTCCATTAACTCGATGGTGTGTTAAATAATGAGTACGATGCCGATGATCTTAATCACATCACTTCAGGGGCTCGTGGTCTAGCAGACAGATTTCGACACGTTACCCAAAAGTCTTTGGTTTGTCTCTTGCTCCAGGATTGTGCACATGGTAGCGGTGCATGTCTGACAATGAACATCGGCCATTTGGAATACGTATTTTGAATAGACGACTTACACTACTTATGAGTAACAATACCTTTTTATCACTGCATTTACGCAAATATCGCTAATACCTTCTCAACTCTATGTTGATGAGCAGTTTGTAGTTGCAAAGGAAAGCTGAACAAGTGAATGAAAGGGTAACTTGACTGGAACTGCTAGCTTTCAGTCGTAGGAGCAACGAACATCGGAACATATGGAAGTGATTTTCCGGTAGATATGTGTAGTTAGTCACTTACGGGAAGACACTGGACGAGAAACTGATAATGTGGTTTACTGCTCGCACGTGAGCCGAGTGAGTGTGATGACAGTGTTCTCAACAGTGCTGTAAAGTGTGCTTTAGACTGGGTGAGTACTGGTTGCGATGATACTCTGAGTACATAGTGGTCTCATTATTCCAAACCCCAGTTTCCTGGAATTTATTCCTTAAGTGTTCACCTGTGTTTATTGGAATCAGATGTGCTAACGAGTGGTCATGTGTGCGCAGAGGTTTTTTTGTGTGATTAAAGGAGCTGTTAGGTGGCTGTAAGGTCTAAATGTTTCATGCCCTCACGGACAGGAACATTCTGAACTACACGAAGCTATTAGTGGCTCTGTTCTAGCACTTTTTGTGGATACCAGACCTTTTACTAAGGTGAAGACGACAGTCCTGTATTTTCGATTTTGCATGAAGTATAAAGCTGAACTCAGTAGAAGAAACCACAAGGTGGAAAACAATTTAAACGCAGTTGTTCCATTATGTTTGTAAACCTAAGCTATCAGTCACTAGAGTTGGTAGGTTTCGTCCACCACCAGGGGCGACTGATGTGATGTTACAATGGTAGTGATCAACACAATTTGAATGGCAAACGCGAACAACTTGAAATTTGTTCACGGTGACTGTGAAAGTTTCACACCTTCCGGACACTCGACAACTCCCCAGTGTGTTAGTGACTTCAGGAAAATGGGCAGACAGGTGGAGATGTGTAGATATGAGTCCTAAAGCTCTTTCACACTGAGCAATATTAGTTGAGGTATGAATGTTACCTGCCACAAAATTACGGGTTTGTAGCCTGACCCTGACTACAATACCTTTGCTCTTAGAAGAGAAAAAATATTCGTTATAATCTTAGCAAAAAGGAAGGATTCGAACCTTATGGAAGATGTTCATTCTACTCTGCGTTTCTTTGATCATCTAGCAGATTCAGGTTGGCGGGCATCATGCAATTAATAGCAACAGTACACAAAATGTGAGACGCAGACCATGGTTGTTCCATTGAGCAAAGTTGGTAGGCATCGTCTGCCTAGTTGTGGCCCTTGTGGTCACCCAAATCGCTGGTTAGAAAAGCTATTCGAGATGGCAGTATGTCGCATCCAATGGTAAATATGCACTACTACTAATTCTAGTTCTTCAGTTTCTTTTATTAACTTTGAAATTTTTCGGTACCTTTTCCTTCTGCGATATTCAACATCACTGTTGAGGTGAGTAGCGACCTGAGCCTCAATACGTTCTCTCCGGGCTCATGAATATTATGATGATGATGGTGAACGGGGGGCAGGTGTGAACTAAGTCACGTTGCCAGTTAGAAATATAGTCATGCCTCCAGTAATATTAAAATTAGAACTGGTGGACACATGCGGGAAGAGCCTCAGTGAGGTTCTTGTTTTGTATGTTTACTTGCTGCTTTGCGATTCCTGTTCTGATTTGCTGGTGTTCCGAAAGTGACCCATGCCACTTATTCAGTCTTTACAATTCTCTGTCCTTTTTTATTTGGGTTTCATGTACTACACTTCCAGAGTTACTGTTGGTTTTGTAGTACCGTGCGAATGTTTCCTTCCTGTTTGTTTTCCAATGTTCTCATCCCCTGTTGAAAGGGACCTGAGATCGATTGTCACAAGTCAGCTTAGTCTGCTATTCATCTACACATCAGCGGCCAAGAAAGCCAACTTGGTGCTTGATCGGCTTACCAAGCCATCCGGATAGCCTCATTCAGATTGAATTTCATTTTTATCCAGTTCAACGTGCGCCTCCTTCTTAAACTAACTGCCCAATTGTGTTGTCCACATCTTGAAACGAACAGTAATGTGCTTGAGGAGGCACAACAAAGAGTCACAAAACAGGCTGCTACACTTCTTTCAATACTATGCTAACAGAAGTTTCATAAATTACCGCGGTTCTCTTCGCACTACTGACGTCTGAGAATATGTAACTATCGCACATATCATTCTATATCAATTTTGTTGCCTGTTAATAAATGTTTTCACATTAGGCACGACCGAATTATAAAATCTGAACGCTCAACCACTCGCGCTTGTGAGCAATGATCAGGTTGCCCGATCGTCTCGAGAGGAGACACAGTAACTGTCCTGTTAACTCCAATCGATAACCCCGCGATTAGGTCTTCCGAGACAGGTCGAGATCACTGAACTCATTAAACCTGGAAGTCCTAATCGCAATGTTATCGATTGGAATTAACAGGCAGTAACTGTGTCTCCTCTCGAGACGATCGGGCAACCTGATCATTCTCACAAGCGAGAGTGTTTGAGCGTTCAGATTTGATCATTCGGTCGTGCCTAATGTGAGGTCAATGGCGCAGTGGTCAACACGGTTGCCTCATGATTGAAATGGCCGGAGTTCAAATCCCGGTCGTGGCGAGGATATGCAAATATGTTTTCATTTAACCCGAGCAACTGTCTCAGAGGTTACTATCTAAGACTGATTGATTGATCGAAGTCCGAGTGTGTCCAAGCTGGACAGTTCAACAGACCCTATCGTAACAATGCCATTGGTGGATGAATTCAAGCGTATACTTAGGGCATTTGGAAACTTTAAAGTAAGAGAAACACACTTTCCTCATCTCAGTGACTGTTATAGCGGTGTTGTTCGCTATATGCTTAAGTGAGTTCATAGAATGGTTGAGAGGCTATAACGGGATTTCTCTCCAGCCTACTATTCTCAAACCTAGTGCATGTGACATTCTGAGGATGAAATCATCTACCGACTTCTGCATTCTTTTTGAACCGTTAAATATAAATTCGGTTGTACATAGACATTTTCAGGTTATCTCAAAATCTAAATTACCTATGAATTCTGTTATTCCTGTGGATCAGAACCAATAATTTAACTCCTCTTTCATGTAAGTTTCGTCATCACAACAAAGCTAACACGAGTGCACATTCAGTTTGCCTCCAACGGTGACCATTTAGAGAGACACGAAACACACTTAGTCCACGAATTTCATTCCGTTGACAAAGTTTCCTTCAAACGGCAGTCGTGTAGTATTTCAGTTGAAAACCGCAGTAGCTCCCCTAAACACAACAATGACAGTAAGGCATAAGTAGCATTTTTTTCTCTCCTGTGTAGACCTGTACAGTAACTGATTGTTATAGACTTGAAAAGGATCGTACTTTGAATCGATCACGATAAATCCCAGAAAATGTCATCATACCTGTCGGCTTGTGAAGACCCGTTTTCACCTTGGTCACATAAGGTTCTGTTAGCATTTTGTCTTTCATTTAACTTGTATTTCTTCATCCTCACTGTCAAGACGGAAACACAGTAAGTAACAGGTAGTACAGATTAACGAGTGAGTCTTTCACATATGGTGGTCGATTGCGTCCATCTGAAAGGAGCAGTCTCGCGGCGCTTTATTCTGGAGCTGCCTCGTGACCCTCGCCATGTAGGATTTAGTTTCGGTTCATCAGAAGGCGTACTGATTTGTGACAATATCTTATCATAAGTAGATGTCTGACAGTCGTTGCCTATCTATCTCCTTTCAATTAATAATGTCGCGACCTGGAAGTTTCGCTGACCTGCCTGCGGTATGATGTGCAAAATATTTCACAAACTCATAGTTCACATGATATATGCTGTCTGATTGTTTGTCTGCATGTCATGTGTCAATGGCACGAACCCGAATCACACACGTGTCACACTTTTCTGGTTCATTCGCGTGTCAACGGCCGGTCTCTAGCCTCTCTAGCTAATTCATATATCGGTGCCATCTGTAGCGCTATCAGAGACCACTTGTCCATTTCGTCGAATAAGGATTTGGTCTCTCTCCTCAACGACCCTCTGTTTATCCCGTCTGATAATTTCGTACTGGGGGGAAAAGCGAATTAGTGCATCAAGCACTAAGATAACAATATAATGCGCCGACTGCGTAAATAAATCAGTAAAAGGGAAACAAAGAGGAATTTCAGTTTATGAAATAAATTGAAATATGCTTCTAAGAAGATAGCCCTCATGTTAACCAAAATTTGACCAAAAAATGTCATGTTGTTAGATCACTTTATACTACAAGGTGATGTCTGGCCCAGTAGTCAAGCTCATGTCGGTAAAAGGTAATATGAAGATGGCAGAACCTGAAAGTCCAAAGACTTCGCCATCGCTTAGTGTTGATAACATTGGAATGAGGGGAAAAAGAAGTTTTGGACTGCTGCGGACATCTGGACAAGACCTTGTTACTCGCTCAAAAACGGCAGAATTTGGCAGATTTCACGAACCGTCTAACCGATATGAGATTTTGAGTGTACAGATGCAATGGAGGTTGAACAGGTCAGGCAGTTTGTAGCTAACACATTACATGCAATCCAGTAAAAGTAACTAGTCGCATTCGGAACCCTTGGGGCAGGAACAGAATCTGTTGAGATGAAAATAACTGTTGCACACAGCTATACTGATAGTACCACCACTCTTTGATTGCCTGGAATGTACACGAGTTGGTTTATCTGTGTACTGACACCCATCAGCATGCTACAACCTTTGATGCCGTCATTAGTTACAGGGCAGATGCTGTGTCTTGGTAACAGTGTTTGAATACACTTTAAATGAATGATTTAAGTGTAATTTTGGATCACAATGGTGGCGTCCAATTAGCTCGACAATATGTGCAGAATAAGATTGCGAGCTTATAAAAGTTAACCGCAGTATGAGTTTTTGAAACATATTATTGCGACAGAAAAAATCTGCCAGATTTGGTCCGTATTTTTGTAAACGCTATGGGAGTTGGTGTCTTAAACAGGAATGTAAGAAAACTCAACCAACACGTGGATCTGGCTGAAGTGCGGGCGATTGGGACCCAACGTGAGTATAGTTCTGATGTATGAACAATCAACGATGCATCATCTCACGGTGAAATATCTAGAACACAAGCCTACGGTGTGTATATTCAATATATTCAGAGGGATACTAGGCTCAATACAGTTTTGTTCGGGAGCATGATCAGTGGTTTTTGTTTCGACTGTAGAAGTGTTCAAAAATGTGGTGGTGATGGGGCGCTCTTTTGCAAATCACTTGATCGCTGTTGTCGAAATATTAGGATTGATTGCGCTAATATGAGAAATTTGTCTGAGATTTGATTCCGCCTCAAGTGTGCTCGAACGCGGTAATGTCAAATGGTTTTATTGAGTGATTTTACATCCACTCAGTGACCAATCTTTAGCTTTTGCTGTTATCCGAGATTATTACGCGCTCAAACGAACTTTTGTTAGCATAGTAAGCTTCACATTAAGTTCTTTGTTACACCTAACATTTCTGAGCGAATAACCAGCTGTTGATTGCTGCCGCTCATGGATACAGCGCATATCAAAATGTGGAGCAAATTACACCACTAATNACCCCCGACCTGGCAATCCACCACATAATGACCTGATCAATCAAATGATGAGAATGGTCAAACCTTGGTGAACTCGAAGAAGAGCTCTGATAGTAACAGGTAAGTGAAAAAAGTATGTATGCAAATAAAGGGAAAGATGTATCAACAAAACTCGAACAAACCACTGATAATTTGAAGTCCGTTGAACTGAATAGGCCACCACACAACAGAATAGCCAGGTCAGAGAGTAAGTTCGGATGACGTCCGGTGAACAGTTTCGCACGCGACATGGGATGGCTAAAGTTGAGCGTCAGTAGGGCAGCAGATATGTGGGACCAAATAATTTCACCGGCCAAAAATCAACATGAAAGGCGAGAACAGAAACGGTGCGCGAAAACTACGGCTTATTCTTGCTGCCAGTCAAACTTTAAAGGACTGTGGTGATGCTTTCAAACAAGTGTACAGATGAGGTTAAAAAACGGCGCGTACAAAGCGTACAGAATTAAACAAGAGAGATAACTACAAACTGTGGGTACTACAGTACTCTCCCACCAGAGCGTTTATTGGTTGAAACACGATGAAAGGACGCTACTGAAGAGAAAACGAACCAAAACCTCGGTAACCATATCGCGTATCGTAATGTGTTGGACCCTTCGACCAGTGTGGTGTTCTGTTTAGGAGCACAAGGACGCTGAGCTACAGGTAGGTGTACTGCTACCAGGAGTGGGGGGAAATGGTTTTAGCAGATATCCGATCGAATGTAAAAACACCCTGCTCTGTGTAAGCTGATGACGTCTGAGCGCACGAACTTAAATTTACATGTGAGAACACTCGGGTATTTCTGTTCTCACTGATAGTGTTGACGGGTTGTTTTGGAACGAATGCTGGACATGTGTTGTCGCCATCGTGGATTGTAATTCTTACCTGAGTCTGATCGTGTCCAGGGCTGATTCAGCTCCCCTGAAAAGTGCAGAATGGTACTGCAAACTACTTTAGAGGCCGTATGGTCGGTGTCTGCCTCGACACTAGACCAGATTCCAAGAAAAATGAGTGGCAGGCGCTCGCTCCATTTTTTTTGCGTCGGACTGGGCTGTAGAAATTAAATGTGTTGCTTCTATGTGAATGGCGCAAGTCTACTAACAGTTACATATGCCTCCATTTCCTGAGCAAATTCTACCGCCAGGACACAGTGCTCAATTTATCAACGCTGGCTGCAACCTTTTAAGTCTACCCACCCTACGAGGGTTTATGGCGAACAATTTCAAGACCTTTAGTTTCTTGCAGAACTCTCGCTCTTGTACGGACTTCATTAGTTTGAGACAAGAGGTATTGGTTTCGAACGCACGAAGGGGTTCTACTGTGATTGAGACACTTTGTCTAGCGCACATCACCACGGACATAAAGCTAACACAACGTGATAATCAAGGGACGGCCGCAATAACTTAGTCCAACCAGAGCATATTGGCACCAGCTGTTTCAATGTGAAATTAAAGTGAGATTTCGTATTCACCTCGTGAGTGCGTCTGAGCTTCGGATCTTCTTCTAACAAGCAGGTGAAACTTGGCATATCTAGCCACTGTTCCTCTAGGTTCAACAGAAAGCTCGGGCCCAGCAGCCAGAGTTCCCCTCTCATGCTCAAGACCTGTGATAATTATTGAATCGTTCGCTAACGATTCAATTTCACACCGAGTTACGCGTGATCTGTTGTTCCGATTAGTGCGACTCTTAACATCCAGCAAAGGAGAATATAATCTATCTTCGAAACGGTTAATGAGAAGGTGCTCGTAAAACTGGATTTAATACGGTGCTAATTGAATTAATTTACAAGAAATCTATGTCTCTTAGCTCGAATGTGAAAATCCTCAGAAATCAAACAAAGAACGTGCCTTTATAGCAAATCGACAACAAGGCACCACTCGACAATGGTGAACGATAGAACGGGTTTGAGCTTACTCAAACAAATGGTCATTGGTTGGGTCGGAGCAAAACGACTGTATGTGTATTCAGAAGTGATGGGAATCATAAGTTACTTAGGAAAAATATAGAAAAAATGTGTAATTTCAGCATTTGTCGGGCTCGGACTAAATAAGGGTAAGAGAAATGGTAACAGCAGTTGATGTAAGAAGGATGATGGATAATGCAGTTTGCACAGGTAAGACAGCAAAGCGTAGGGTCACTTTTCAACATCAATCAAAGCTCGTCAACTTCAAAACAATGCAACAGACCTTAACAAAATCAACAATAATCCCATAAACGCCACGTCAGTCGAATTTAACTTTGAGGGTACATGCCTCTATTGGTAGACGGAAATGAGGTTGTGAATGGGCCTCACACTATGGACAACGAAGGTTGCGAGACGTGACGAAGTGTTCGGTAAGTAGTGCACCACTATTGTAGAATAGGTCTACAGAACGACATTACTCATTGGAATTTTCAACCCACGAATCAAGAAATAAATCATTTCGGATGACAGGAATGTTGCCGCAAGCTCAAACCTTGGTATCTTAACTGCCTTCTTTAGTATCACCCTAAATTTGCCCTTCAGAAGGCAGAATTGGATACCATTATTTGGGAAAAGTGCCATCAGATAGCCCACTGCTCCGTAACCGACTCTTAACGCATCACAGAACAAATGCAATTCGATAAGGTTTGCTGATGAAAATCAGCGAACAATGCATCTGGGCAATGCAATCCTGTCTGTGGGTCTGACATCGTTCATCCCTCGTTCCCAACGCACCCCGTCGTAATTCTTTATATCAGATTTTCAACCGATGTCTTCCTGACAAAGGTATTGGAACAACCTGTGAGCTGACAATAACATTGGTGCAAATATCTTCAACAGATCTTACAAGGAGGCCACGCAACTTGATACTCCTCTTTTCGTTTAACCGGTGTGAAGGAGATGTGTTGGAACTGATCCAATAGAATACTACCCAGTCAGTATTCACTATCGAAAACCGATGGACAATGAAAAATAAGGGCTCACTGTGTTGCCTCCTGTGTATTAGTATCAACCCTGAAGAATATAGCGTACAGAGAAACACACCAAGCTAGCGAGACACAGAGCGATTGTGTTTTGAGCCCCGGGATAGGTGTTACAAAATAGAGAGCCTGACTAAAACAAACTAGACTCGAGTTTCGATCTCATTAGAGCTCATCAGTAGTGCATATCCTTGCCATGACCGGGACTTGAACTCCGGCNAACACGGTTGCCCCATGATTGAAATGGCCGGAGTTCAAGTCTCGGTCATGGCAAGGATATGCACTACTGATGAGCTCTAATGAGATCGAGACTCGAGTCTAGTGCTTCTTTTCGAAAGAGGCTGGCTGGGAAGTCTATCTTAATGCGAAGGCTGCGATCAAATGTGAGTGATGGTCAACTTGGAAATAGACCAAATCCCCGACTACTCATCAGTAATCTAAAACAAACTAGTTGAAAAAACCAAAATTACCAAAAAGCTGCAGATGAATGCGACTATCAAAATATTATTTATTATAGTCGCTACAGGTGGATTTGAAACCGGAAGCAGTCGCCTACCATGTGCCACATCACACCCACAGTCCGCTGGCATTCAAAACTGTGGAGTTTCAGATTCCGGGAGTCAAATTTTTTCATTGGTTAGTTATTCAGTTGCTTCACTATGGTTAGAAACCCACATGGTGAGTCCAAACCTGCACAACCGCAGCATCGCTCGAAGGTCATCTACCACACCCCTAACATCGGATATTACACGACTGGCACCAGGCGGTCATCCAGGCAGAAGTTCCTTTCCACTAAGATCGCAGTCTTCGGTAGAAATTTTCACAGATTATCCATAGCTATTTTTTCAGCGCTGGACTAGCAAAAAATGGCGACAATGTCGCTTCGAAGGGATGGAAATACAGCCCCTGAGTATTCGGCGGTCCTTCAAACGATTCGGAACTCCACTAAAGAAAACTTAATGCACATGGGTCGCAACGTGTCACCCCCGCTTGCAGAAACATCTCTTTAATTTCAGTGGAGGCTTCCGGCGGCCATTTGCAAGTACGCTTAAGCACCCCCTAACAAACTGTCACTCAGGTCCGTACCCTGGAGTAAAGCTTCGTAGATAGACACATCCCGGTGTTCAGCGGCACAGTCAAAGACTATCCGCAGCTTGCCGGGTTTGTTCGGGTTAGGAAGGGGCTGATGTGGCAAATACCACCTCCGTGTTATGGTTGCAACACGTTAACTTATGTAACCCTTCCTGATATGCGTCCATATCACGGCCGAGTAGCCAGCGCTCAGCATTCGGGCGTAAATCAATTTTCCCTTCAATGCAGCGTCATTTCTCAGCCATATCTTTGTTGTCGTAAACTGCCCAGCTATCTCGTCTCCACGGCAGACCTTTCTCTTAGTGACCGTCTTTGAGTTTTACACTGCTTTCAGTCCTACTTAATATTTGTCTGTCCTCCACAAAAGGCTGTTTGTCCCTCGAAGTGCTTCCATCAGTGGAATCTAACCCACACATCCTTCGGATCAAATCATCCAACAGGACCTGGCTAGCTCTGACGAGGTTTACACAATATTCATTCCGCGTTATGGTACAGTACGGACCTCGGAGACTACAACCGAAAATGGCATCACTCGCATGATGCTCAATGCCACTGCCAGGTTTCTGGTTCAGTACCTGCATGCTTCAAAGGTGTCATGTCTTATCAAAACCCCACGCCGGTTCCAGTTCAAACCTCAAAAGAAATAACTTTCAGGTGAACCCATTCATCTACTTCGGACAGATGGGAGGCGTCAGCGGTAGCTGTTTCACCGTATAAACTGAACCAGATGTGACAGATTGCTCCTGCTCCAAGGATTACAACTCAACTTGTACTTTATCGCGTGGTGTTCCATGTAGAGTACGGAGCATCGTCTAGGAGGGCAGTCCGTGCAAACCAATTGCCCTTGCAATAGGTTCATCGAGCAAAGCAATATCCAGCCCACTACATAAAAAGGCAAACGTTGTCACCGACGCTTCTTGGCCAACCAACCTTATTGGGACGAATCCCAGACACACGCCATTTAGACTGGACGTTGCACTGCAAAAGAATGAACCTGCCTTCTTCGCGCGTATCCTCACCAAACAACGTATGATGATGCCGACCACAACCCGGTATCATAAGTCGTACCTGTATCCTACAAGACCTTGCCACACTGTTCGATTTCAGGCAAACAAACCAGTGTCCGATGTTCTTCAACATTTCTTTGCGTTGCTCGAAAGATTGACTGCTGGACCAACGACAAGCAGATATGTTGTGGTTGTCTTCACATACCAGACAATTCAAGTTTAACTTCTCGTAAATTACAGGTACTCCAACGCTGCATCTTAAGCACCTGACATCAGAGGGTCTAAATGAATCTGGGTTGTTTGTTCTGATTTCCGAGCGGGCGGCCAGCTGGCCATACTGACCAGCGCTTTCTACCACTCTTTTCTGCACAACATTTCATAGGTCGCCAAAGGTGGGTTCATTTCCATACCAAATTGTGGTCTCGACAACTTCTACCCATCCATCTCGTAGGTGGCGAGGAAACCGCTGAACTGCCTTAATAAGGTTAACTGAGTCCAGCTCTGCATCGTGATCTAGTCGCATCAACATCGTTTGACAGCCCTTCATTTGACTGGCTAGTCCACGCAACACAACGATATCTCCAACCACTAATTCGGGATCCATAAAAACTTCCCGGCCTACCGCCTGCACGTCGGCAGCTAAATTGCTGGTGCAAAATTCGCATAGCCTTTGCAAACCTATTTTAGCAATATTATGTAGCGCTCATTTACCTTTTTCACCGTAACACGAAAATAATGCGACAAATATGAAAGCTCCGATCCCTCATCAACCAGTTTGTCTGCTATGTTACCTTCAAAATTTTTGACGAAGGTTAAGTAATTCCTCGGGGGTCCGTCGAGACTACCACCTTAATTTTGGGAAGACTGACTCCAAAACCGATGGCCCGAGAGTCCTCTCTGACAGCTCAACAGGGTCTAATCTGGGCTTTTTTCCTGAGGTCGGCTGTCAAACGGAGGTACCGATATTAGCCCTCGGCGTTGTGATAAATCTAGTCTCAGTTGTCGGGACGGGTGCGGTTTCTACAGGCATACGGCGTCTCTTATGGAGTTCGGGTAGCCTACGTCTCAATTCCTGCTTCTTTAGATCTAAGGCCAGCCCATTTTCTAACAGATCATCCGAAACTTCACGAGAAACATCTATCACGGCATGTTTAAGCCGAACAAACAAAACAACGGCAGATTTGAACACACCGTCTGCCTTATGCCGTGAGGCTACCACCGTCCCCGTTAAGTTATAGGGGCCCCAAACAGACAGTAGTCATCCGTAACAGCACTCACGTGATGTGTGATTCTATCATTAGGAGGGCTCTTAGAAGCACTTAAATCATTCGGCATGAAAGAATCGTTTGCATACTTTGAAGAATCGAGGTTAATAGGAAAGGAGGCGTCATTATAGGTATCAGTGTTCGGCTGACTCTCGTCTGAAGGGGGGAGTAGTTCACTGGACACTGCCGTAGCCTCGAGTAACAGACATACACATGATTGTTCGGTGGCGAATTGCTAGTCCGGGGAGAAAAGATCAACCCCGATAACGCCATGATTGTCAGAACCGGTGGCAACTTCCACAATGACAGACTTCGTCATTCTCGTAGAATGCCCAAATTCCATGGCGAGAAAGCGTTCTTATCCGTCCTTGTTGAAGAGCAAGGCCTCGGAGTCGAATATTGAGGAAATCGAGTACGGTTGACCCGTTCTCTAACAATACAAGTTCACGTCGGATTTTGCGTAATCTGTTGTTCCGATTAATGCCCCTCTCATTATCCAGCAACATGGAATATAATCTATCTTTGAAACGGTTAATAAGATGCTCGTAAAACTGAATTTAATACGATACTAATTGAATAAATGTGCATGAAAATCAAATCTCTCACCCTGAAAATATAGAATCCTCAGGACGTGAACAAAGAATTTGTCCGTACAACAAGGTCCACAACTTGGCATTGTTCAGAAATAGGAGACGACAAAATGTAGTCCAGCTCACTCAAACAAACGGTCATCGGTTGGGTTGGGACGAAACGACTGTTCGCGCATCAAGAAATGATTTAATTAATGAGCTACTCAAGATGGGATATAGAAGGAGAATGTCTAATTTTGACATTCAGATATTTGTAGGGCTCAGACTGATTAAGAGTAAGGGGAACGGTTGCAGTAGCTGGTGTGGAAATGAAGATAGTGGATGCAATTTAATTTCAAGGAAGATAATAAGCCATACAACCACCTTCTAACAATAATCGAATGAAGCACATCAGTCACAAAAATGACGCGACAGACCTCAACGAAATCAACAGCTGTGAAATCGTCGGAGTTGGGTTACCTTAGTGGGAATCGGAAAATTCAAGATGGACTCCGGTTTTTCTGGCGGAGCTGTGATGCTCGTCTGATCGATGTAATATCCCGGGAAATCCACCGAGCCAACTCCGAGGGCATGTCTTTCGATGTTGGTTTTGATACCATATTGCACGAATTAGTCGTAAACGTCATGAAGATGGAAAACTGTCCCCCCAGTTGAGCGGTTAGCGATCAAGACATCGTCGACGAATGTGCAAAGGGATCCAATCACTACACCGCCCTCGAATCGCCGGAGGGTTCGAGTAGCGGAACAAAGCCTGAAAGTCATCCGCGTTAATCCGAAAACCCCAAAAAGTGGTGTAATGGCTGACTTCGGGTTATTGTTTTAACTGGTTCGACAGCCTACGAGCACGTAAACAGATGACGGAATGTCGTTCAGTGAAACAGCGTATAACGGAACGACAGCCAACGGTAACGAACAACGGAATACGGAGTAAGCAGGACTGACTCGTAACTTCCCGGCCAACCCAACCGTCCGAGGCTAACCCATGAACACGGTAAAATGACCGGCCTCTGGACAGGGTTCCTTTATGTCACTCAGTCAGGAGACAACACGGTGACAAACCTAATAATATTCAAAGAGATTGTAACCAGTTGAAAGATTAATTCAAAGGTGGACCAGATGAAGAGCCAAACGGTACAGTGATGCGCGTAGGCGAAATGGAGACATGAGTGTTGAGGCGCGTAGGTGGGGTGCCATAGATTTGGTACAAGGTTTGAAGGGCAGAGTGGAGCATGACCGTGCCAACTATGGAGGTCACTCACCAGTTTACTTTGTTGGTTTCGTCACAAAATATTTTCGAGGAACTAGTGGCTTCCCCAACAAGTATCCTCTCCGGTAACTAGGGGTTGATTTCAGGCGCTTATCAAGTCCAATTGAGATGAACTGCTGAATTCTAAAGAAATATCTCTGGTGCATCTGACAGTTACCTGCCCGGGATTGTACAGTTGTTGAGAGTGCGATAATCACCACAGGTTTCCAATCACTAGGAGACTTTTGGGCACCGTATGCAGTGATGTGACTCGAGTTGTTGGAAGGTTGAATCATACTTAACCAAAGCACACGTTCGAATTCATTCTTAGCTATTTCAAGTCTGCATGGAGGTAAATCGCGTGAGCGACAAGATCTGGAGGTCCGCGTGTTGTAATATGGTACTCTACTACGCCTAACCTTCCCAGTGTATGAACATGGCCGAGTTAACGAAGGCAAATTTTTTAACAGTGCTGCAAGCAACGTTGCTGGCGGAAGAGCGAGCTAAATGCCGATTGATGATGTTGTCGACTGGACGCCGCCCGCTGTACATGTGATAGTACTGCCAATTGCTTTACATCACCTGGCCCCGACGATAAGTTTAAAGCGTGTCAGGAAGTCGGTACCGATGAGTGGTGTTTAAAATTCGGCAGGCAGGAATATCCATTGAAAACGTCGCCAGACACCGAGGTCGGCAGTGAGTGACCTTTTTCTCACACTTTTGATGCGACTTTGAATCGTGGCCTGTAAATTGTACTGGCCATGCTAAAGTCGATCGTTTGGTTGCAATGGAATAACACTGAGCTTGGATCCGGCGTCGATACGCAACCGCGACTTGGGCGACTTCTCCCTACCATAAAATGGGCGACTAGTACCTACTGGATTAGCAACAGACGTCGCCGGTATTGGCTGGCCTACCGGTATGACGGTAATGCGTAGCGAGTCAGGAACGTAAACGACTGGGCCCACGTCTTCGCTTTGTACCGAAAGTTTTGGCGGTAGCAGCACCATCTTGATGGACAGCGAGAGCTGTATAATGCACGGCTTCTGGGTGGATGCACCTCCAGCTCACTGATCTGCACAGCCACAGTGCCCATACGACAGCGCATCTTCGCTATCAGAAGTTTTGGACTACCCTCAGTTGTTAGGAATGAAGAGGACTATGTGGAAACGGCTATCTTTACGGCACATAACAGTTGTAAAGCAAGGGTTTCCAATGCTTTATCCACAAAGACTGTCAGTTTGTCGGTCGAGCTGCCCTCACTCACGAAGGCCAAACAGTGCTATGCCGCAGAAAGCAGTCTTTCCGCCCATAACCTCTTTGAAATAGCATTTTCAAGCTTTCCGGGGACAAAAATGTTTCATACAACGTAACAGTTGAGGTGAAGACCGATTACTTAGCTCGGCCGAGTTGAACAAGATATATGACAGTTTAGCCTCTGACTTCCCAGTCCGCTTCATGATCGCGTCCCTCGAAAGATTGCGGAAAAAGTTGAATGAGGGTGATTTCAGTGGATCTTCCAATTCCGCTGCGACATCAACAAAAACCATGGAGAAATATCATATTCTCTGGTGTTATTCACCTGATGGTGAAGATGGTCTCAGTCTGATGGAACCTCAATCGAGGATCTCGGGTAGTTAATTAAGGCAACTTCGGAGCACAAAACGACATGCATTGCTACCAGCATCAGAATTGGTATCACTTCAAGTGTGCTGGCCTCAACGAACACCAGTAGAAACAGCTGGATCCATAATCGTTCAGTCATATCTGCATGGGTTGCAGGTTTGACTAAAGCCAAGGCTGCGCTCCACTGCCGACTGGTCACACACAACACGACAATTGAAGTGACATAGAAAACCTGCGACCGCAAATGCGGGGCTCTTCTTAGCCCTGTATCTCCTACCATTTCTTCCATGCAGAGTAAGATAGCGGAGTACCAACGGAATCTGTCCGGAATGAAGGTGGAACTACAGTCTCTGAATGGTGGTTGCAACCACCAAGAAGGCGGTTGCTCTACCAACCGCACACACGAGGCAGCTTTGCTTCCTGATGGTTATCTGTTGTCTATACACATCCGAATTGGATCATCCCGCTGTGGTTGGGTTTCGTGATGTCTTCCTCACCAACGCTTTCAATGACAATTCTGCTATAATCGTTTATGGGTGTACACCATGCTCATCCACGTTGCAGCAGGCCCATATGTGCGATCCGACGAAGCTAACCAGCTTCAGTTCTCCTTTCAACATCAATCGCACAGTACGACCATACAGCCCCCTAAAAAATGGGCCGTCTGATTTGGGCATGCTTCCCGAATCCGCTGTCCGGTCTTATTTAGCCCAACTGACTCACGGAGTCCGGTTCATTCACAAACAAGTTCAACGAGCTTTTGGCGTTCTTGATCCGACCAAAGAACTCATTCAGGATGGTACGTACTAATATATCAACTGTTTCGGCATGAAAGAAGTCCTGGTCGATCGATATGAAGACCTTCACCTAACTGAAGATCAGGCTGCGGACTTTGTGCAGTTAAAAAAGCTAATCGTTGGAGCTGCCTGTGGTACCTCTGAAGCCATCCAGAATGCTCATCGGACTGCTTCATTCAACCTGCTGCAGGGCACTTATACACCCGACCGCGTCACTCTTTTGCGCAATCTTAACTGCGGCCAGGTCACCGATTTTGATCAGTTGGTACCAGCTATTGCCTCGTTCGTCTACGATCAACTGACCAACGTTTGTGACCACCCAGATTTCCCGGAGCGTCAACTACTCCTGGGTATGGAGTGTAATCGTCTGTTTCGCATGGTCTGTAAGTTGCA
Source organism: Paragonimus westermani (assembly GCA_008508345.1). Taxonomy (NCBI): domain Eukaryota; kingdom Metazoa; phylum Platyhelminthes; class Trematoda; order Plagiorchiida; family Troglotrematidae; genus Paragonimus; species Paragonimus westermani. The sequence goes on along the minus strand of QNGE01003340.1, from coordinate 16,433 downwards.
GTCACTCGTCGAGCGCAGCGATCGCAACGGGTCGAATCCAGATTGGTCAGAAACAGACGTTCGATATACGTTGAAATTACTCCGTGACTTCATATTTCATCAACCGGATCAACTACGTGCTTCGTTTTTAGATTTGGCGCACATAATCACTACCTTAAACAAAGTTGAAACCGGTTCAGGTGAACGGCTGTACGTGGTCAACCAGGATGGTCAGAACATGATCATCGTCACCTATGCGGATATCAAACAGTGGCTTGATGCCAGTTTTGCTCATTTGGTCGATCGCCACCGTCAGATTCGATGTGACATTCGGTCATCTCAGTACCGCGAAGCGCGTCAATAACAGCAGCAACAGCATGCAGCTTCCATGGCCCAGACAGAGGCTCGTCTAGAAGAAGATGAACAAAAGTCCGGTGCCAAGTTACCGACTTCAGAAAATTCATGACATCGTTCACAAACTGCTTGATCGATTTTCGTCTTTCGAAACTGGTTTCCTCGGCTTCATTTTTTGCCCATGTATTTTGTCATGGTTCTGTATCCAGAATTATCGAAAAAGATTCCTTTGAGCTTTCTTGAACTGTCAGTCAACATACGTTTCTCGCAAGCATTTCCGTCAGCTAACCAGATCCCTCGCTTCCCAGTTTCTGGTCTTTATGTGAACGGGGACGATTTATAAAATGCGAGTACGTGGCATTTCTCTCTTTCGTCTGGTTCTTCGGACTCCCAATTCTATTCTGATTTCTCTGTGACGCATTGCAATTAGACGACGCACCACATGCCTGAATCTGTTAATATATCATTTATTCTTCTAATCTGGCTGACACCTCATCAAGATTGAGAAAGGTTACTCGCTCGCATGTTGACAAATTGGCCATTTTTTGAGTTGTTTTTCAAATTTTTAAAAATAATTTTTCCTTCACTAACCCGGGTAGATGCGATTAAGCCCACAACCAGAAAGGTGTGTTTGGGATTTCGTTTTATCTAAATATTTGTGATTCATTGTTACTGGCTATAAACCTGACCATGTTTATATTCGTTTATTATAATAATAATAATAATAATAATAATATTAATAATAATAATGGTATATTTCTCGACGCATTTGTGAGAAACACACTCAGGAGAGCGTGATCAACGCAATGATTTTTAGCATATACATAATTGAACACCAAATTTGAAAATTGTACGAATCAGTTATGTGAGTAGAGCAACAAAACAGACAAAAACAGGCATTATTTGGGGGGAAAATTCAAGCCTAGGCAGGAAACTTCAAGCTTCATGGTTCTGAGAAGATAGTGCTTGGGGTATGCAGAATTCGATAAAATAATTGATTTGTTACATCAATTTGGACTCCACAAGGCGATCGCTGGCCTGATGCCCAAGGTCGTGTCATGAAACGGTGGTTGGAGGATGGAGAGAATGTATTGGCGGAGAATTTGACTATTATTCCATGTAGATAGTCCCGAAAAAATGTGCAGAAAATTTTTTCATGATGTGGGCGAGGTGGGGACGCATATACTTTCGCGAGGAATGCACGGACCTCTCGACCGGACGTCAATCTTCGCTCAAATTCCTAAGAATTTCGAGGAGCTCGCGATATGCAAAAACACTGCGGAATTTTAAGAGTCCGGGTGGGGTGGGATGTTTTCTCGCGCGGGATGTATGAGTGAAACCAAGAAAGAAGAGAGGAATTATGCGATAAACGGGATAACGTGAAACTAACTATGTGAGCTATGACGAACAGTAGGACATATGATATTCTGACATGCTAGGCGGAATCGTCGAATCGATAAGTATAACTCGTATCGTTCGCTTTGCAACCGTTTTCGCAATGCAGAGTAGACGAATCTGCTATGTTCAACCTTGAATTAGGCGTCGATGGCGGTTTCTGTCCAAATTGCATTTGACGACGTTTATGGAGGCATTTTTTGGGTTGTTCCCAGCAGAGAACTCGAAACCGTACGTGTTCGCCTAAGTGCGTGTTTATATCACTCTTATACGTCGATTCGGATGAACTTGTCCAATTATCTTATGTGGTTTTCACATCTTATGTCTGCGATTGTTCATCGCCTGTAGTGGCTCGTACCTTAGTCTCTCTGTGGATTCATTTCTACCGAGAACCGTTTTGGAAACGCGACCCAGTGAATCCTGTGTTCCTTGCGTGTTTGTGTGGAGTGTTCATCTTGTAAAATTGTATTTAGTGTGAATACCTATATTTTTGAAAACTACCTAAATACAAAACCATGGGAAAAAAATCGACGCTGCCCGTACACTCATACTCCCGCAATGGTTAGGCATATCGCGAGATACTCAAAATTCTTTGGAATTTGAGCAAAAAATGACGTCCGGTCGCGAGGTCCACCCGTTCCCCGCAAAAGTATATGCGTCCCCACCTCTCCCCCATCATGAAAAAATTTTCTGCACATTTTCCCAGTACTTTTTACATGAATTATGATCAGATTCTCCGTGATTACACCCCCTCCATTCTCCAAACACCTTTTTGTTGGCACGACCTTGAGCATAGGCCAGTGATCACCTTGAGGAGTCCCAATTGATGTAACGAATCAACTATTTTATCGAACTTTGTAGATTCTAACTACTATAGTCTCAGAAGTATGTAGCTCAGTTTTCTGTTTAAAATTGAATTTTCCCCACGAATAATGTCTGTTTCGTTGCTCTATTCACATAGCTGACTCATTGTATAATTTTCACAGTTGGTGTTGAAATATGTATGGGCTTAAATATCTGTACGCTGGTCACGCTCTCCTGAGCGTGCTTCTCACAAATGCGTTGAGATATATACCATTATTATTATTATTATCAGAAGGCGGTAATAAAAATGAAAGAGTAAGCTCTCAGAGGAACAATAGTTGTTTTATGTGGCCGACTACCCACAACATCTCCAATGGAAGTCACAAATCTGGTACTCGCGGGCAGGATTGTGCTTCTAGACAACCAAAATGCCACATGGCCCTTTGGTGACCTTGCCAGCCATACTCAGCCCGAAGACCGTGGTGGGAACTACAGTGGCTTCGACGTATGCTAACGCCCATTTTAGAGGCATGTCCTTTGATTGCTGTCAACAAGGGAGGGTGAAACGCGAGCAGCAGCCTAAGGCTAAGTCACGAATCGTTGCAAGACAAACCTACAAATGGAGACCAAGTTCGCAGTTTCTGCCCGAAAATTAACCCTTCAGACCTCTGTGTCTGTTGTAGAAGGCTGAGACGCCGTCTGCATAGTCGTTCCAGCGATCGACGCCCCAACCACAGGCACGAGTATCGAGAGCACTGAGACCGCACAAAAGACGTTCTCGGGGTTACAATAATGATAGTGTATATTCGGCAACGCATATGTGAGGAGTATGCTGGGTTATATGCGTTCATTGCAGGTATTTACAGGCGAAATAAAATAGCGAATAATTAAACAGTAGCGCTAACGTGAAACCTGCTACAGCGGATATTTATCCGCAGGAGGTGAATGCTGTCGTTGGTATACCGTTAATATGTGGGTTTGAAATAGCATGTGAGTGACTGTGGACCGAATATTCTGGAAAGTATGAAATATGCCTATAGCGCTCTAAGAACTTTGTGTTTTAATGCGTAAAATATATTTATCAAGGACGCCGAAGAAGTGAGCTAATTTAATAGCGAAATAGGTTCACGAGATAGTTGAAATTTTGTGATCTGGTAGATATGAGGAATTATCAACGAACGATTGATAAACAGGCACCGTGTAAGTTGTAAATCATTTTCCGTGAACTTTTGCGTTCGATATTCGCTGATATAGGTGCCGACAGTTGATGAGTTTGAATGTTCACGATCATCCTCACGTATAACTGGAAACCACTGAAATGTGGAGGCGCCGTGGGTAAGTAGATAAGGCTGCAGCTGATGACTTCTAAACATAATGCGAGCAAAATTCGGCGTCATTTGCATGGAGTATATACTGCTCACCGTAGTCGGGCGTAAGCTGCTTTGGCATTAAGGTAACAAAGAAATCGGCAAGTTTTTGCCTTGACATGACCACCGAGGAGATGGAATTTCATGTTTTCAGAAAAGCAAAGGGGTTTAACTAGAAGTAAAGCATTTTACCGCATGAAGCACTCCGGGGTGTCCTGTTCGACGGTCAGCCTACGTGTACCCTACAGTCACAACGCCACGACCTATGGTTAGACATACTGGAGCCTACGCCACGACGTGAAAATGATACTGAATTTTCGGAATTCGTTTATTATAAGTAAATGTCTCCATTATCTGGAATGTTCCGTCCGATTTCATGAAGCCTCCTTGCTTTCGGTTCTGCTTCAATAGAAGTCCTTTTCTTGCTGTGTATGCTGGTCTAAAGTTTAGCGGTATTAAACATGTTGAGTGGGGTATCACTTACCGTTGCCAATGACGTCCATGAGACCGATGGCCAACACTTTCACTCGGACCCGCTTGCGCGGGGGAACAACGCAAAGCTCATCTTCAAGGTTGTCAGCATTTATTAGTGGAGCTGCACACGGTCTCTGGTTGCAGTTCAATGTTGGAGTTGGTACAGTGTTTGAGGTCGATGCAACTGAACCTGCATAGTTTGTGATATCATAAATTACCTGGCGACGGGGTTAGTAATTGCCCTGTGCAGAAGGGGCAGTACGATATGCCAACAGTATTCATGCACTCCATGTGGAAAAATAGCTGGTTTTTTATCGCACCGATAACCGTTCGTATCAGCCGGGTTACCACAATATCCACAGGGCACCCCCTGTGAACATTCTACTCCCACATTGGTTGTTTTGCATTCCAGGATGGAAGAAGTGGAAAGTCCTAGTGTGGTAAAGCCGCCTGAGCTGTCTCAATGGACTGGTGCGTGAAAGCTATGAAAGTCTTGAATATGCGGCTTCATGTCTTGGGGTTTACATCGTGCAGCTTGGCTAACCCGTGATGGAGCATTTTGTAATCCAGTTGAAATGCATCACTGCCGGCGACCCTGGCCTCTCTGCGGAACATACTGCTTCAGGTAGATTGTATTCAGCAAGCCATCGTCGATGGATTGGGAAGCCGCCTGGCGCAAATGCGGTCATAGTTAACAACAACGTACTGTAGAGATAGAAGTGCTTTTTGAATACGGACAACATGACTGCATGGTCACCACGTGGACTTATAGAAGTTGCACTCGTACCTGCCGTCACTGATGTTCACTGTATGCTGTGTACCCTCGTGACCTACTCGAAGCTACTACTTGATGTTACATAAAGTACGATTACCTTGAACTCGTCCAACCGTTTGAAGTGAATAGACAAGGGTGATCATTCACTCTTCAGAGTTATTGCAAGTAGCCATGCGATGAAACAAATATCGGCTTCTGAAGGAATTCGTCTGAATGATGATTATAAGCTTTATTACATCAACTTACATGTTTCCTCACAGCATCCCGAACCTGGAAGTAACATAACACTACGTCGCACCCAAAGACCACTCGTGCTGCCCGCATTTGGGCTGCCATTTTATCCATCACAAAAGTTCTGACACCTTTGTGTCCCCCCATCACCTCCCTGAATGTTTCGAACAAATGACGCGGGGATGCGTATTTCTCACTTCGTACATAGGCGTACATCACGGGTCGTCCATGACTCATGCCGTCTGCAGCCAGGACCTGATACAGCTTCAGGCTACAGCGGCGAATATGGAGGGATAGAAGACCTACTTGTGGCGGTTGGTCCCATGAGTGGCATCGACGTTTACCGCACCAGGGAACCGTCTGAATAACTGCACTTGCTCTCTGCGTGGGAAACATACGTGCGTGTACCTATTGTTGTCGTCTCTGGTGACACACAGTACGCCGTTTTTCTCTATAAGATGCAGGGTTTGTGGCAGATTTTCTGCTAGATTAGTGCACACTAACCCACTTATTTATCACTGGCGGTTTCAACCGATGACGGATGCTGTAAATATCCATGGTAGTTATATATTTGCCGTAAACATCCGCAGCACACTGCTTCAATTCAGCAGTTGGCATGTTGTACTTGAGAATATGTCTCGAGTCGTTCACTTCACTGTCTGTTAGTCGACAAATCCTTGGATGTGCATCGTACATGTCGTGGTTGTGCTCCAATGTGAAAGAGCTAACAGCCAACCCGGTATTTCTCCTAACCTCGTTAAAGCGTGACTGTCAGCATGTACCACGAGAACTGTGCAATGGGAAGTAATAATAATAATAATAATAATAATAATAATGGTATATTTCTCAACACGTCTGTGAGAACCACGCTCGGATAAGCGTGGTAAGTACACACATTTTAACCTGAACCCCCCTTACCGTTCACATAATTGTTAATTGTACAATACACCAATTAGGGAAATAGAGTAATAAAACGGATAAAATAATAGAAGAAAACTCCAGTTTATGGAGGGGCAGTTGGCTAACTTGCTTTTGAAACGATAGTTCTCAAAATTTTCAATATTCGACAAAAAATGTTGAACGGTTACATCAATTCTTGCTTCATAAGGTTAACGTTGGCCTTATGTTCAAGGTCATGTCAGGAAAATGATTTTTCAGGATGGAGAAAATGAACAGTCGAAGACTTTCGCCATCATTTGATGTAGACGGCCTCAGAAAGATATGCAGAAACATTTGGGAAGATGAAGGTCCCAATTTTCACGGAGAAATGGACAATCTTCTGGACTGGAATCCATTATTTCCTCAAATCGACGGAATTTCACGGACCTCGCGAATTGTCCAACGTTATGGAATGTTGTCTAGCGTTAGAATTTATCTTGGACTCAAGAATGGGAAGCAAAATTACGTGATAAGTAGAAGAACGTAAAATGGTCATGTGAAGTATGACGAATAACGGAATCGGATATTTTGTGACTAAATCTTTTATATAGAATTTATAATTCTGTGTTACTTAATAAAATACATATCTCTAACAAATGATTGTTATCTTATAACGCGGAACGTAATCGATTTACAGATTTTCCTAGTATATGGCTACAGCCGAATTCCGATGTCGATTTAGTATGTACGGCCGTTATGAAGAATGGAAATGATGTTTATCAAAAGGGGAAGATTATCAGGTGGTCTGTTAGGATAGGAAGAGGCACATATTCATAGGTAATCGTATGAGGCGCACATGTTAAGCTATATATTCTCTAAACTGTTTTAACTTGCACAGCTATTGCGTAGTTGTTGATAGCCATGTGCAGCTGATAATCGTTAAGTATGCAGTAAGAATGTACCAGGATGGTTTGGTTACTACTAACGAGGATGTTTAAGATGTTACCATATGCTGGCTGTATTTTTATTATGCAGCTGCAATTTTTCTACCGAGCTGTGTACAAGATCTATCCTGCTGGAGAAATAATAAGTTTCGAAAATGAGGAATTCCTCAAATGGCGAAGTTAATAGCTTTGATCAGTTCGAAGTGTGTGTGGCGTTACATCATGTGGTATAGGTTCACCCTCGATTGTTATTAGATTAGATCTGATGGTTAGATGTCATGAGGTCCGTTTTCAAAGATATCGTCTTCAGGCAGGCAGAGTTTGAAAATCAACTCGACCTTCTTTAATGTCAGGAAAGTTTCTAAGATTCGTTTGAATTGATGTATATTCTTACTGGTTCTAATTGCATGTGGGAGTCTAGTCCAAATGTAAGTATATTCCACTAGGAGAAATTTTGAACGGAGTATTTTTACGAGATTTAAGAGTTGTCAAAGTGAACCCTTTGTTCCTGATGTTGTATTTAGAGCTATGCTGAAGGCGACTCGCGAGTTTGACAGTAAATTTATTGCCATAAGCTAGATTATACATGAGCGCAGGGTTCAGCTTGAGACGCCGTAGCCAAAGAGTATCCAGTTCAAGCGTCTGGCAGCGTTCTCTGTAGTTAAAAGAAGATGGATAACCCACCAAACCTTTCGTAAATACACGTTGGAGACTTTTCAGAGCTACCATATCAGAATTGCGCAAGTGACTGTATATGAACGTACAGTACTCAAGTTGAGGTCATACGCACAGCTTATAAAGGTGCAGTCGAGCTGCAGGAAGGAAGAATGAGTGCTTAATGTATCCAATTGTTAGTCTAGTTTTAGCTACCAGGGAAGATATATGTTCAGCAAAATTGAATGAGTTTGAGTAGTGTATACCTAGGTCGCGGACTGAGTTGGCTGTTGAAACAATATGACCATCCAGCTCTATAAAGTCCTCTGGTATAGGACAACCGTGTGCGACAACGGTGGATTTATTGGCTGAGAATTTCATCAGCCAGGTTTGACATCAAGACTCTAATGACATTATGTCCTCCCGTATATTTCCTGAAGAAGAATTGAGACCGCCAGTAGGAAAAGTATAGACAAATTTGATGTCATCAGCGAATAGGAATAGTTTGCTGTTTGATAACTTTACATATATAATCTATATACATAAGAAAGAGCAACGGTGCCAGGACGCTTCCCTGAATCACGCCGCTGGTGACCGGTCTGGGCGTTGAGCTGTTATCTCCTATTTTCATTGTTTGCATGCGGTCCACAAGGTATGAAGCAAACCAGTTGAGTAGTGGGTCACGTATACCAAAAGATGTCATTTTAACCAGAAGGCGCTTATGGGGCACAAGATTAAAAGCTTTTTGCATATCCAGGAGTTTAATAATAACTGCATTCCCTGAATCAGCAGATATTGTAACATGAACGAACGTTCGCTGAGGAACCAATGTTGGTACAGGTTCATAAGACTTTGCAATAATAAGAATTCAACCATCCGACATTTTATTATTCTTTCCAACACTGAAGAACAAATTGAAGTATGGTTAATGGGACGATAATTATTGATGTTTTATCGTGAACCACCTTTGTAACGGGGCTGAATTATATAATTTTTCCACTGGAGAGAAAAGGAATCTGATGATAGAGAAAGGGTGTAAATATTAAGCAAAAGGAGATGGATGTCATCCCCTCCGTGTTTGAGAGCAGCAGGGTGTATACCTTCTGGACCAGGAAGTTAAGAGGGTGTGATAGTAGCTAACTGAGAGCGTATTTTTATTGCATCAACAGTACTGTGGCTTAGGAACGTGTTTGTTTTTACAGGGAGAGGTGGAGGCAATACATTTTCTTCAATGTTGAAGGGAGCAGCAAAATACGAATTGAAGGCCTCGCAGATTTTTACGGGATCATCTACGGTAGTTTTGTTCCGTAATGTAACTAATGAGATAATAGTCTCTTGTACAGTTTCTGCGTTTAAATAACTGCACCAACTCAGAGCTCTTCTCTTTGCCGTTCAGCGCACGTTTTTCCTCATCTAGGTGGAGCATTTTGGTTCTAGTTTCTGTATTGTCAAACATTTTGTGCATTTGAATAATAAGGAAAAATCATGTGTTCTTCGGTATCGTGATTTCAGATTTTTGAGCTTACATTCCTCTTCTGGAGTGTGGGTCTAGCTTTTACCACACACACACTACGGCGTTTTAATCTTTCCGGGGCTAAGATATTCATACAAAATGTGAAGTGTTCAGCAAACACATCGGTTGCAATACTAGGGTCAGAGGTCTGAAAGAATGTGTTCCACACCAATGACCTCAACAGAGTGGCGAACGTGTTCCAGTCGATTAATTTTATTTGGCGATAACTTATATTGTTCGGCGCTTTTGCAGCTTTTAGGTCAAACATGAGGTTTACCGCGTTGTGATCACTTCCTGGAAACCGTTCTAGGACGGATACTTTAGCAGAAGAGATACCTGTTGTGAAAATAAGATCCAAATTGTGGTCCAGTCTGGAAGATGCTAAAACGTGTTGGCGCCAACAATTTACCTGGATACATGCAAGAAACTCTGCTTGGTTTGCAGGGGCTGTGAAGGAGGTCCAAGAGATATTGAGCATATTGAAATCTCCACCAATTATTTTGTACTGCGTGGGCAATGTTGATACATAATTCAGTCCATTGATAAGATTGGTCATGTCGTCATGAGAGGAGTCAGGTAGTCTGTAGACACATCCTATAAGTAGTTCACGGGATTCAGTTGATATTGATAGCCACAATGAGTCATTAATTCTATCAAGACACGACCCATCCAGTATAGTTGCAGAATACTGCTCCCTTAAGTAAATTAAACATCTACCGCCACGTCCTGCATCGCGATTTTTACGGGACATATGATAACTTATAACATTTATTTGTGTGTTCGAAGTCTCATGGGTACACCACGCTTCAGTTACCAGAATAATGCAAGGATTACATAAGAAGATGAAGGGTCTAAAAATGTGCATCTTATTAACCAGTGAGCGTGCAATTGAAGGCAATAGACTTAATTCATTTTTCTTGCTCAACGTCATATTTGGACCCGTAAAAATATCCGAAACAGAAGGGTCTTTGTGATTCAGAGACTTTGGTTACGTCCCTTGGTCTGATGTGGTTATGGCGAGTGCATCGATAACTAATGGAATGTCTCCTGCGTCTGACTCCATGACAGAAAACTTTGGAAAAGTGTCAGTGAGGTGCATTGGGGCAATGGAGATATGGGAGGTGGAATGGGCAGAGGAGGATTGAACGGTGTGTGACGCAATAAAAAATGGTAAGGTTGAGATGGATTGATCATACCTACATGCACGTTGTCCGCGAAGGGATCACGGGATGCATTTAGGTTAGCATTGATACTGTGGGGGCTGTTTGAATTAAAAGGCGCGTTGAGCATGAGACAAGCAACTCTGGTGGGAATAGTGGGGCTCTGGTTAAGTCTCTCTTTAGAAGGTGTGTCGCGTGAGATATTGCTATTATTGAGAAGGGGCCGAAGGTTAGGGGTTGTTAATAGATACATCCTCTTTCTCACTGGGTGTGGGTATGGGTCCACATGCTTATTTTCCCCCTTGTGTTGCGGAGGAGGTAAGCCCGAACGACTCGTAGGAAGTGACTTGAGGAGGGTTTATTGAAGCCAGTGCTCCTCTGACGGCCGGTTGTTGGGTTCCTTTGGGATGAATTTGAAGTTGGGGTGCCGGCGTGTGTCTGACTGGTAGATGGTCTGAGCCATACTTTGTCTGATCTAGCTCCCGCGTTGACAGGTTGAGATTCAGACTTCCCATTTGCTTCAGTATATAGGCACGCTCATTTACATGCTGTTGTTTGGAAGTTGACTCTTCGACGGGGGCCGCCGTTTCGTGAGGCAGTTTGCTGGAACTTTCAAGAGCTACTGTTAAGTTAATCAAGTCGGATAGTATGATATCCTTTGTTGTGTTGTTGTATGTGAACTCAATCCACTAAACACGTCGCACTCCACGGCTTTCGCTCTTATGTCGGTTGGATTTTATAGAGTGGAACGCCACCTACCACGTAAACTCAGCGGCAATCACAATCACATGATCATACTTCAAACGTCCACTGCCTGATTTCCTGCTTGACCCAAGCACGTATAAAACACTGTAATCTTTCGTGTACCTCTCTAAGTAACTTGTGAACTCGCTGAAGCTAACAAATTCGCGACCCTCAAAGATATCTTCAAAGCCCTGTGAATAATAAATAACATGAAATGGAATGTAGGATAACATCGGTCAAATGATAATCACACGTGAAATGATTCTGCACAAGATACCAAATTCATACCGTCACAACAACTACCATCGCAACTTTTGATCTCGGCGCCAAGTGAAGGTCAAACCGATTTACGGTCGATGTCATGAAAATGGATGATTTTCAAATTCCTGGGCGATACCACAGAAATACCGCTCGGTGTTCGATGATGTCTCATTTTATCGCTGTCTGACGGCAGATTTCACTTCCTACGGATAATTACCATCCCTGCTACCAAAAGGACATGGTCAAAAAAAGAATTGTAGTTCACGGAAGTTCGAAGCACGCAAGTGGAAATTGGACAGTTCGCTCGCTTTACAGAATCATCCCAAAGGATGGGAGGTTACATGAAATTAATTTCCACAAAGTTATGTGTAGGCCGATTTCGTAACAAATTCAAGGCCACTCTGGGGAGAACGTCCAAATGCATCTTTAGCGTGTCTCGCCATTAGGGGATAAAATTGGCGTCCGGAAAATGTTAAAATGAGTTGGCATTGTCGAGGAATAACGGGAAATTCCAAAATCGATTGGGCAGAGTGCGGCACAGGACATCGTCGATTGTTGGAAGCCGTCAAAAAGTTGAAAACCTCGCGAATTGTTCAGCCGAGACGGAGTTTTGTGCATCCTCCCATCGCATAAAAATTCCTCGCACAATGACTACTTGTGGGATCAAGAAAAAGAACGCAATCTTACACGTTAAATGAGAAAATGCGGGGTGATCATATTTACTATGACAAATAATTTGTATACGAAATTTTTTGACAAGAACTTTATGCAATATTGTTATTCTTGCTCCTGTTAGTTATATATATCTCTGTCAGCCACTTGTTATGTTATCTCACGGTTTACTCGGGACTTGTTGAGGCAATCGGAATATTGAGCAGGCGATATAGAACGCCCAAAAAATGTGCGTGTTCAAACTATGGCTCATAAAATTCATTTCGCAGGATTTATTGATGGGCCAATGTTATACGTATCTTCCGACAATCGGCGTAATGCTTACTCGTGAATGAACACATATCAGTAAAATAATGTTGTGTTGTAAACGGTTTAGTGGGCATAGAGTGGGCCAAATGCTGAATGGCCGTGTGAGTATATGATACAACGAACCGTTTCAAGCAAGCTGTTTTCGGAGGGAGGTAGACAGCAGGGACGGTTACCTACGTAATACACAACTGACGGTCAAATGCCTCCCGGACCAAACTCAACAAGGCCATCAGGGGGTACGGAGAGTTTGAAGATAGGCATGTTCGATATCGTGAGATAGCCGAATGTTCATACTGGCTCTGACTTCATTCGGAATTTTGTTCCAGATATGGAAATATTTTACAATGAAGAAGTTTGCGCGCATCTTTGCCCCAGATGGCAGAGTTGGCAAGGTGGACCCCTCATTCCTTAGACCATATTGGCAGCTGTGTTGTAAATGGACGGTAAACACTGTAGCGATGGCGTCCAAATGCATGGGTTTATAAAGAAGTATCGAGTTCAGCCTTAGTTTACGCAACAAAAGTGGACCAATACCAGGTTTTGGGCAGCGTTGCCTATAGGTGAACGTAGAAGAATCTCGTAATAAACTTTTTGTAAATGATCGTTGGAGGTTTCCTAACACAAGCAAAGTTGGCGGTAGACGAATGTGTACTACTCGAGTTGAGGCCGGGCACACATTTTGTGAAGCACCAGCTTCGCAGCTGGTAGACTGAACGTCTTTTCGATGCAGCCTATCGTTCTTTTAGTACTTGCTACCTGAAAGCATACTTGTTCGGAGAAATTGAGGGAGTTTGAATACCGTATTCCTATATCACTGACCAAAGTGGCTATATCAATATTATAACCATCCAGTAGAACAGAACCATCGGGTAATTTAGAACCATAAGTAATGGTGTTCACCTCGTCAGAGTAACAGCGAAACAGGGCTTAGCGCGTCGACGCAGTTGCGAATAACTGCGTCCAAGTAGTTTTCGGTCATGATCGGGGTTTTCAAAGCGACAGGTTTCGTTTAAATTAGGCTGGTCAGGCATGGCTGCTCGAGGTATCTGAGGTGTCTGCTTTTTAAAAAACACGTGTTTGGCCAAACGGCCCGTCTGTTCTGTGGGGACTAGGGAACTCGATTACCTGCTACGATGCACAGACTGCTTCATGCTAAGAAACTGTAGTTGAGGAAGGTGCTGGTGGTAGCTAGTTATAACAGCGTGTAACGGCAAGCGAACCTTGTTTCACGTTATTCTCAACGAAACGCCCTACTCTGTGAGATATCAAGAATTATTCTGTCCGCATGAACGCTGGTAGACAGTGTTCCATCATGCCGGGTCTCTTGTGGAAGTTAGAAATGAATCCAGCCTGTAAATCTTTCGTTGGATCACAGCAGCAGAGGGCCTCTAGTTAGAATTCTACCGAACGTTCCGAAGTATTACGGAGTACGTTGGCCTGACCGAAGCTTATCACTACAAGTGTCTCGTGCACCAGTGGAAGGGTTTCAACCGGGCTGTCTCATGCTACTCGAGTGCTGCCGCTACCGCCCAGTGGGGTTGTTACATATATGGTTACCAGACACTACCATGAGACTGAAGGACACATAAGGGCTAACCGCACTTTATCGTCTACCCGAAGGAGGCGTTGGGTTGTCAAGGGCACGGCGAGTATGCCCCGCGTTCTTCTAAATTGTATGAAGTGCAAATTGTTGTCAGCAACTCCGTGCCAACAAGTGGTAGCCCCGCTTCCCGTTGGTCGCACAGCAGCCAGTGGCGCCTTGTTCACGGCTTGTAACACGGATTATTCTGGATCTCTGGACGAGGTATTGTGCGTCCACTCGTCGCACAGGATCTCCTCNGTTCATATACAGTCACTTGCGCAATTCTGATATGGTAGCTCTGAAAAGTCTCCAACGTGTATTTACGAAAGGTTTGGTGGGTTATCCATCTTCTTTTAACTACAGAGAACGCTGCCAGACGCTTGAACTGGATACTCTTTGGCTACGGCGTCTCAAGCTGAACCCTGCGCTCATGTATAATCTAGCTTATGGCAATAAATTTACTGTCAAACTCGCGAGTCGCCTTCAGCATAGCTCTAAATACAACATCAGGAACAAAGGGTTCACTTTGACAACTCTTAAATCTCGTAAAAATACTCCGTTCAAAATTTCTCCTAGTGGAATATACTTACATTTGGACTAGACTCCCACATGCAATTAGAACCAGTAAGAATATACATCAATTCAAACGAATCTTAGAAACTTTCCTGACATTAAAGAAGGTCGAGTTGATTTTCAAACTCTGCCTGCCTGAAGACGATATCTTTGAAAACGGACCTCATGACATCTAACCATCAGATCTAATCTAATAACAATCGAGGGTGAACCTATACCACATGATGTAACGCCACACACACTTCGAACTGATCAAAGCTATTAACTTCGCCATTTGAGGAATTCCTCATTTTCGAAACTTATTATTTCTCCAGCAGGATAGATCTTGTACACAGCTCGGTAGAAAAATTGCAGCTGCATAATAAAAATACAGCCAGCATATGGTAACATCTTAAACATCCTCGTTAGTAGTAACCAAACCATCCTGGTACATTCTTACTGCATACTTAACGATTATCAGCTGCACATGGCTATCAACAACTACGCAATAGCTGTGCAAGTTAAAACAGTTTAGAGAATATATAGCTTAACATGTGCGCCTCATACGATTACCTATGAATATGTGCCTCTTCCTATCCTAACAGACCACCTGATAATCTTCCCCTTTTGATAAACATCATTTCCATTCTTCATAACGGCCGTACATACTAAATCGACATCGGAATTCGGCTGTAGCCATATACTAGGAAAATCTGTAAATCGATTACGTTCCGCGTTATAAGATAACAATCATTTGTTAGAGATATGTATTTTATTAAGTAACACAGAATTATAAATTCTATATAAAAGATTTAGTCACAAAATATCCGATTCCGTTATTCGTCATACTTCACATGACCATTTTACGTTCTTCTACTTATCACGTAATTTTGCTTCCCATTCTTGAGTCCAAGATAAATTCTAACGCTAGACAACATTCCATAACGTTGGACAATTCGCGAGGTCCGTGAAATTCCGTCGATTTGAGGAAATAATGGATTCCAGTCCAGAAGATTGTCCATTTCTCCGTGAAAATTGGGACCTTCATCTTCCCAAATGTTTCTGCATATCTTTCTGAGGCCGTCTACATCAAATGATGGCGAAAGTCTTCGACTGTTCATTTTCTCCATCCTGAAAAATCATTTTCCTGACATGACCTTGAACATAAGGCCAACGTTAACCTTATGAAGCAAGAATTGATGTAACCGTTCAACATTTTTTGTCGAATATTGAAAATTTTGAGAACTATCGTTTCAAAAGCAAGTTAGCCAACTGCCCCTCCATAAACTGGAGTTTTCTTCTATTATTTTATCCGTTTTATTACTCTATTTCCCTAATTGGTGTATTGTACAATTAACAATTATGTGAACGGTAAGGGGGGTTCAGGTTAAAATGTGTGTACTTACCACGCTTATCCGAGCGTGGTTCTCACAGACGTGTTGAGAAATATACCATTATTATTATTATTATTATTATTATTATTACTTCCCATTGCACAGTTCTCGTGGTACATGCTGACAGTCACGCTTTAACGAGGTTAGGAGAAATACCGGGTTGGCTGTTAGCTCTTTCACATTGGAGCACAACCACGACATGTACGATGCACATCCAAGGATTTGTCGACTAACAGACAGTGAAGTGAACGACTCGAGACATATTCTCAAGTACAACATGCCAACTGCTGAATTGAAGCAGTGTGCTGCGGATGTTTACGGCAAATATATAACTACCATGGATATTTACAGCATCCGTCATCGGTTGAAACCGCCAGTGATAAATAAGTG
>QNGE01003339.1:54892-77592 GCA_008508345.1 Paragonimus westermani | reverse complement strand
TCGGAACCGGTGGCCGTAAATCAATTACCAGCGCCATTGTTGCGCATCTAGCTGACACCAACCATCGCATAGACGTTAACAAAGCATTCCGGATTATCTACAGAGTGGCCAACGCTCAACCGAAAACAGTCCGTCAGCGTATTTTGGCAACTGCCGAATCGATTGCAATCAGATTACGCAACCCTAATCTATGCTCTCAAAAGAAGTTTGTTCAGTCCCTGCAACTTCCGTGGCCACAGATCAATCACACCCAGTCTAACCACACACAAACATTTGACCTTGACCGTGTGACACAACACCCAGTCAACGTCCGGTCTGGGCCGAACCAATAATCGTGTGAAGTTTAGCAGTAGCCACTGTCATTCGTTAACAGTCAGCCTCTGTTTATGCGGTTTGTCTCATGACGCCTTGATGAAAACCTATGTAATTGTATTGACTTGAGAAAGAATTATCGAAAACAATTGTTCGTCACATCGTTACTTCTGATGTCTTTTTGTTTGGGTCCAGGTTTACCTGTCCTTGGGCCAGTCCCATATTTCGACCAATGCCACATATCCCCATGGTTGGGTTGCGTTACGTGAACTTTTCGTTTCTTGTCATGAAGCATATTCCACTATTAATGAAATTCTCGTAACTCGCCGGTTAATGCAGGAAAGCGTGTCGGATACTTACTGCTTCATGAATCTATGCTTGAGTTCAAAATTTATGCTCTGATAATTAGGTGGGATTCCGCCACCTATTTTGAAGTACATTCAGATACACACTTGAAACACGTACAACCACACTCTCCTCTCCAGCTTTAGGACGTTCCGGTCGTTGTCGCCCAGATGAGAATGCAGATCGTGATAAGTACGCACCGAGTCCCGCTTTAGTACAAGCTACGGTACAAGCTGCTTGCCTGATCAAAGCCAAAGCGTTCGTGGCTGCCGTGAGGGCCTACAACGAGATGATTCAACGCTGGCCCACTGATCCACAACTCTATACCGGTCGCGCCACGGCTCTGCTCAGGCGAGGTTGGTAAGTACACATACATCCCTGCGTTTCTTTCTATCCCTGTTTATTCAACGACGACTGTTTACCACTGGTTTGTCGAAGGAACAGCTTTGCTCCACCTAACGCGTAATTTAATCTTTGGCCGCTGTGATAAGCACGCCCCTGTTTACTGCCTCATGTTTTTAGGGTTATCTACTAATTTCCTTTACTCCTTTTCAATCGGCTGTTAAAATCTTTCCCGAGCTGTGGCACCTGCAGTACATTTTACATACCTATAACTGTACGATCTTCCACGAAGACGTTGAGCAACGCGTAGCGATAAACCAATGATCCCAAATATTCAAAACAAGATTGGATCGTAATGCCACGGTACTATTGAACAACTTATCAAAGTGACTATTTAGACAACCTCAACAATTTCGATCGACAGATCGTTTCCGGGGCATGGGTTACAATTTGCTGCTGAACGGGCTAAATATGAACTATAATCACATAATAAGGCATTCATATCCAAAAGAGCTCTTCCGAGCAGCCAACAGGTTCAAAACAATGGAGATGAGCCGAGCTCTAAAAAAGGGGGTGCACGCACCATTCAATTAAAGTACGATGACTGACAACTGGCTATTCGCACAACCATCAAATTGACGTGACAAAACAAACTCGTCTAGGTCAAGGTCCAGTTAACGTCCAGAAACAGGAGGGGGTTGAATGCAGAGGGGTGAATATTTAGGGGACTTGGGTTGGGTCGGATTTTAACATGATTGTAGTTCAAAAATGTGATACAGTAAGATCACATCTTAAACAATAATAGAGATGTTGCAGTGTTTGCAGTGAAAATGCAAGTACATGCTTCAATCATATTGATGTGTGAGCAGATTAACGCAAGAGTTCATGTTGTTGCCCACCTAGTTAAAACGTCGGCTTGATAAGTAGTCATTGGTTATTTACATTCTTGGATAGGAGCGTGAAAAAATGTGTGCGGTTCTTGTTACAGGTTCGAATCGAGATTGTGATAGGTATTGGTATAGAAGGTGACATCTCTGTGGATTCCGTCAGTACAATTCCTGCGTGCTTTCGGATGGAGTTCAGCGGTAGCATTAGTAAAAGCGTTTGCCCGCACTGTTGTTACATCGTTCCAAAAGTTATATGGAGCTGTTCATTAATATGAAAGCATCTGTTGAAGAACTAACGTAAAATATACAAGAACAGTATAATCGATGGAGTGGTGTGCAGGCGCTAACGATTCTAGAAATTTTAATGTCGAGAGATAAGAACTGCTTTCAAACGAACCAGGCGAAAAATACGACTTTCCTGACTTCCAGGAAGACTTCTTTACCATGGAAGAGCCAGTAGTGTTATGGCATTAGGTAGTTTATAAATAGTTGGATGACAGTTTCCGAATAAACATATACACTTCCATATGTTTCTTTATTAGCCTTTGTTAACGGTTGCCACTAGCTGGTAGAAACAGAATGTCTTCGTGTTCTGGATATTCGTAATCAGGTTACAAATGTTCAAATCGAACGCACCCGATCATAATCATGTTGTATCAAAAATGTCGAAAAGCGATACTCTCACAACCTACTTGGTATACCTAAAAGTCACTTTTTTGGTGATAACTTGCACTGAAGACAACCTACAGCTAGAGTTAGGATTACTGACAGACAATCTGCAGGTCAACGGGTAGCCTCTGGGATTTATTAAAAAGTACAGCAAAGCCGTCATCCCAACTGTAGTGGTGACGACGGTACCGAAGAGGACGGTATATTTAGAACTCCCGTTTCTAGGGGACAGCTGGTCAACAATGACGAGGGAGCGTCTAACAGCGGCTGTATCCAGGACGCTGCCAAACTTTGTGTAATACAACGAACTAGACCTCTACCAGTCGCCCCGGTTACGAACAAACAGTGTACGTCTGTCACATCTCACTGTTTATACAAACACACATGTAGCTGCAGTATGAGCTACATAGGGAGGACAAACCGACAACTAGCTGTTCGTATCAAGGAGCATGTACCCAAATGGTTGGAGAGGCAATTAGAAACGCCAGGAGCCTGTATAGATGTCGATGGACGGCACCCCGCATCTTCCGTCACAAGGGACATAATACAAACAGGACACAGTCAAAGTTTCTGACGCGTTCTCGGTGATCTTTTGGAGCAACCGGAAACGCATACTCCAGTTTGTTGAGGCTTTGGCCATTAAACGTCACAGTCCCCCCCTGTGTGTTCAAAAACAGTGTGCTGACACTGCGGCTACCCTGGTAGTCGGCAGTTCCACAATTCTTATTTTCATTTTTGTTGTCTGTCTGTTTACTCCCTTAAGCCATGACTTCGGCTCTCTGGAATTTTGACTCGTTTAAAATTAGTTACATGTCCATGTGTGATCAGAATGTTCGAAATGTTACTCCGGAGAACATCATGAATTGCGTCTTCTCATTGTTTTACTCAAGATAACTTGTTACTCATATGAACTAACGACAGAAAGGTTGTTAGTTAGGTTCCTTATCATCTGGAGGGCCGCATATTTTCCGAAGCACATACAATGTGTTCTTTTCGTGATATGGTCGCCAAGTAATTTACATTACGCTCGATTGAGCGTCATCATTCTATAGCAATTGGCAGAAAATTGCTGTGTTCATGCGGGTGAAGACAATGTAGACGGTTGGCCGTAAGCCTTTTATTTTACTGTTGATGGTATGTCCTCAGTTGCAAACAGTTACTTCGGTTGGTCGAGTGCATCCGACCGACGGTTGTGTTCCACTGTGAATAGTTTTCCTAGAGCTGGCCTCTTCGTACTGGCGTCTTCATATAAAAACGCCTATTTTCGTGTTATCAAATGGGACGGCGTTTTGTGGACTGATTAACAATCTGCTGTGCTCTTTCCTACCATCTAGGACTGGTGATGTCTACAGTGCTCTGCTTGACTGTCAGACCACCTTGAATCTCACTCGGTGTAATCAACCTCATGCGACTGCTCAATCGAATGACTGCATGCATGTTACTGCACTTCTCCTGTCTGCTCGTTGTCTTTTGCGACTGGACTGGGTCCATGAGGCTCGTGTCATGTTGGACAAAGTCCAGGAGAAGTATTCCCACTGGATTCGACCACCTTCGAATATAATTGAGGCGGAGTCGGACTCTTCATCCGGTCCTGGTGCTCCAAATTCTTCCTTGTCTGTAAACCAGATCGATCAAAACGGAACCGAGTATCATGTGAACGCGACGGAAAATTCAAACGGACTAAATTTGCATAAATTTTTTCACTCGTTAGACTGTGAGATACAATCAAAAGAAGCCGAATCAACACGGACCAAGGAATTTGCGGAGCAGAAAAGCCCGGACGAGTGCAAAGCCGAACACACGCCTGTTGATGTTGAGCGTGGTAAGATGAGGATTATTCCATTACAGTTACTCACTTCTATGCGGTTAATTTGTAGTCGTACGTTGGTGTTGATATTTGGGTCAACTAATTATTCGGACTTGTTCTGCAGTGGATTGTGTTCCGGGTGCCACATTAGTTAATCGGAGATACGGCAGTCTTCCTCGGAAGACCTTATCTGAACGAATCTATCCATAAACACCAGTTTTGTCACTTTTCACCATTTAAATATGTAACGCCGTTTCTGTATATTTACCGCTGGATCCCTCACGGTTGAAAATGATGTTCGTTTGCTACCGCACTGGTGACTGTTCTTATGTACTTCATCCACACCTAGTAGTATGTCGCACGGTTGCAACGTGCCTACTAAAATGACACCGAGAGCAGATAGGAAGGTGGAGTGATATTCGGTTCGACCTTCTTATTCCCAAACGGTCATTACAGTAGTGAGGTAGACTTTACGTTGGCAAAAAAGGCGGTGTGCTGGTGGTGACGGTTTCGTTTGCGGCGAAGACGCGTTATTCTGTTGTGTATTGCGGAACAAGGGTTTATCTACAAATGGAGGGTCCGTCTTGCAGATTCGAGAGCTCAACGGTAAGGCTGACGATATTGCTGTGCTATTTCGCTTCACTTGAGAAAGTTGGAACTTACTGTGATTGGAAACAGTGCATTTCCCCAATTCTTTAAAGTTGGTCATCGTGCGTTACATGCTTGCAGTATTCAATGAACAACAAGCCGTAGATGCTACGGGAAGCATTTCACGGTGGACCGATGTGTCACAACAGTATAAGATTTTGATGCTACTACGCCTCTCATGCAGTCGCTGACTTTAGTGGTACCATGCTTTTTTTTCTTGCTACCGAATACATCATCGGAGCTGTAAACTCTGAATACGGAAGCCGGACCGGCTTCAGTGGTGCATCCAACTTCGCGTGGTCGTTCAAACTCCATAAATAGTCGATTTTTTCAAATTTATTTATGCTGTTCTTCATTTCGCTTGCCACTGCGAAGTTGAATGGCGGTTCAGGTCATGAAGTACATCCGGTCAGTTTTGAAAGCATTGTTGAAGTCACTTGGAGAGCCCAGGTTGCTTCTGAAGGGACGTAGTTGACCCCCGGTTCGCGAACCTGTGAGCTGGTGAGACGCGATAACGCCGTCGGCTTGCCCGATGGATTTTGTTAACAACTACTCGATTCTAAAGTCATAATTCAGCAACGTAGTCGTCTAGTGCTGCAGTCAATTTGTAGTGTGCATATGAATGCAGTTTTCTGATTCAATCAACTAGCAATAGCTTCTAATTTGCCAGTAGTGTGAAGTGATGACCGAAGAGCATCTAGTAAAACCTATTAAAACCAAATGCGATTGCCATCATCCCTCTCAGGCAGACCATAGTTTTCTCGGCTGACGTCAGCGATCCCGTTGAGTGCACAGATCCCTCGGGAAACACATGGAGAGTCTCCGTACCAGTCCCATAGTTTCATGAATTACGTGCGACAGCTACGTGCAGCTTGAGGTCGTAGTGCTCCACCATCACGTGTGATCAACGTGTTGCTTCGATTTCGTTAAAAGCCCGTTTGTACTCTGGCGACCAACAGCAGATTTGATACTTTGCCAAGGGTGCACTCGAGCGTGTTCGTACGCGATGCATGGTCACGAAAAACGTACCGTACTAGCTGACAAGAATAAGGGGTGCGGGAATTCGTCCGTATGAAGCAGCACTTTATCGATGGCCTCTATGTTGATGGGATCTGCGCGGCGGCTATTCTTGTCGATGCTAACGTAGAGCATAGAAAATGAGCATCTGACTTGGTGGATGTGATTAGGGACTTTATCCAGTCTAGTCATGAGTTGATCAGCGTTCGACTTTACAACGGTAGTGTTATCCAGTTCTGCTCTTGTCCCTGTTGTGTCGGCGAATATCTTGCCGGTGATTTGCTAGGAGGTCACGGGAGCAGTATTTGCACCGAATGGCAGCCGACCCTATTGGAGCAAGGGTCGGTGCATGCTGATTGTCAGAAGTTCCTTCGAGTCCTCGGCAGCTTCTACTTGCGGTTGACTTTGACGACATCAAGTTTGATAAGACAGGTGCCGCCGTTTGGCTTCGTAAACAGATCCTCTGGAAAGGGCAATGGAGACTGATTGATGTCCAGGACATGTTTGAAACTCCAAGAGAAGTCAGCACAGGTACGGATGACAACATTTGATCTCTCATCTACCGCAATCGTCGAAGCCTATACCGAATGTTTGATTGGTTGAGCTACTCTGGGCTCTTGTAGTCGATCCAACTTGTAAACAACGGTAATTTAGCGTACGGCTCCTTCGGCGGAATACGGGCGTAGATTTTGAGCGTACAGTAAACCGGTTTTCACCTTTATAGAGCATCCTAGACCGTCTTGCAACACACCGACGTGCTTTTGATGCGGAAGATCGGTGAGCTTCTCGCTAACTTTTCGACGAATCAACACCTGATGATCAGTAACGATGAGGTTTTTGCATACTGTGTTCAGTGCGACTGTTAGAGGGCAAAGCTAGTTGATGCAGTCTGAACCAAGTATATTGAGCTCCTGCCGAGATAGATGGTGGTGGTGTCGGAAACACCGTCCAGTTGAAACTGGAGCGGGAAATGGTTAATAGCCACTGCAGGGTATTTCCATCACTGCAAAACCGACTCTGAATACAGCAGAGGTCGCATTCGAACTTGCAACATGCTTCCGGGGTGGGCAACGTTTGAACGCCAGCTGATGGTTGACATTCCGTGGATTGATTTTATGGCCGTAGTCCCTTTTTGGCCCCTCGATTTTTAATTCTTTGATACACAAGCTTCTTGAATGAACTGTCACACAAGATGGCAGTCACTTCACTGCGAGCAGAGCGTGGAATGTTTCGAAAGAAGCTACTTGGGTCGGATCACTTCTCCGGAACTTGATCTCCCGGCCGCTTATACCGATAGCCTTTTCTGGGAGTGCTATATCATGCCAGTGTCAGGTCTAATGTTGAACAGATTTTAACACTCAGTGGTGGCCGTCTGTAGGCCCATGCCATAGTCTACCTCCATCTTGTTGACGTGGGTTCGAATATCAGTAAAAGAGTGGATGCCTACTTGAACTAGTCGTCTGCCATTGAGCGCCGTTCACATCGTTCATACTTGCAACAAATGATAATCCAGGTGTGGTGTCGGTCACATTTCTGGACTCATGATATAGCATTCGGTTTCATTTCGGTTCACCTAGGGCCCCATAGGTAGATGCGTTGGCTTGGTTAGCTGGAACGGATGAAATCTCCGTAAAACACAGAATGTATGGCATGACATTGCAGAGGTAGTCAGAAGTCCCATCGAATTGACAAAAATTTGTAACAAAAAAATGTTAGGCATAATCAGGAACCCAAAGAAACTGGTTATAAACCAGGGGGAAGGAGGTCCGTTGCGTCTTTTGTACCCTATTATAGAGATTGCTATTTGACTGTAAATGTACATTGTATACAGTACTGTACGGCATATAGTCGAAACGGTCACGATCTATACGATACGAAGGCGCGTTCATGATATTGGCCCACATGGATAACACCCACGAGGGTGCCCGACCATTTCCAAGGTGAACAATGAAAAACGTCTGAACCTCGTGTGCGAATACAGAGGCATAAGAGAATCCTTCTAGTCAACCGTTATTTGGAGTGGTGAAAACAAGTTTCGGTTGCTGAACTCCTGGACGTTTTACTTAGTCTGGTGACGGTTTGGTCAGGCATTTCATCCAGATCCAGTCCACCCAACACACAAATCAGGGAATGCAGGATTCATAGTTTGGAGACGGCTGTTTGTGGAAATAACTGAAAAAAGACAACCAAAGAGGTGCGTTTGGACATAATCCGTTGTCTTGTTCGCTGGAAACATACGGTGTTCAAACACGGAACGGTAGACGGTCTAACAGAATTCTAATTTCTTGCCTTGAAGCAAACAAAACGGGCAGCCCTGTTCCGGAACTAAAACATGGGTATCCCCTCTTATTGCTCTTCAATCTGATAAAAAATTCGAGAGCAGAAAGTTCGTTTGCTTCATCTAAACACGTGTTATATAATGAAAAATGCTGTTTACTGTATCGTTGGAGTGTTTTCGAATCAAAACGGAAAGGGATAGTTGTCAAAACTGGTTGTTACACATATCAGGTATTCAATAAGCGTGATGGGTTGAATGTTGGTTACGCAAAAATGTTGAAGGTTCCTTCTGGGACGTTCCGGGGATCTATCCATTCTGGTTGATCAAAATTGTTTCTCTTTGAAGTTGTTTTCTTAGGGGAAAATCTGGATTCCCGGCGTTTGGTTTCGACATTTTCAAGTACTGCTGTACGTTTACGGAAGGCTCAAGCGGTCTTCCAGTGGTAGAAAGCGCACAAAAATGATTGCTCGTCGCCTTTACTGTTTTATCCCCTTCCACGAACTCCTTCGGCTCTATTACAAAAAGAATGTGTTTGTGAATGCTTCTAATGAGGTTGGCAATAAGGTTTTTGTGTTAGTTGTACAGTCACCTACCAGAAGTGTTGACAGAGGTTTTCGCGTTATTAACCCTTGTATTTCTGTATTCGAGTTAAACTCGTTCCAAACTTTTCAGCATTAATATGTTCGAAGACTTTTTTCCGCGAAAATGAAACATTTCCATCGTTACACTACTTTCTGTGACTGCGTTCTGTGCTTCCTCTTACCAAATCGCAGTATAGTTGATGTAGTACAGCGGCAGCAACTGAGATTGGACCTGTACTGTACTCGTTTGCAATAACGGTTTATAGCTATGCGCTTCATGTAGTATGTAAGCAATAGCAACGTTTCTAGAGAAGCTCATCCCAAGGGGCTGGAGCATTGCCAGACTTTTCGCAGTGTGTCCTATCGCTTTTCAGTAACATTGTTTAGTAAAAATACGCGTAAATTTCATGTCATTCAGGTATTTCAGCAACATTGGTTTATTCTTTTCGCACGTCGGCTGCTTTCTACGTTTTGACTTATGTGCGTGTCCTGTTGATATACGTTTTATGTTGGTATCATGCAGCACCAAGGAACAGTTTAATGCCTGATTTCTGCATGGAGTTGACTGTATACAGGGATCCCGTACCATCCTCTCATTTATCGTAGTGGGTTTATCTGGTTATATACCAATCAGCTGTTAGTAGTAGGTGATTTAGTCGACAGATACTAAACACCAACCACGTTTGACCCCAGCTTTCGTGACCACGTATATTGCTTGTTGGTTCCTTTCGAGACATAGTGGTGTATTAGAGTCTCGCTCATTTTAGAGCTCGGGATTTGATCAGTATTGACCGCTACACTAATGTTCCCACCACATTGGTTCGTAAGTACCTCCCAGTTTTCCTGCCCACCTTGAAAGGAGATACGACAGCCTGCTGCTGAACTTCCACCGTTGGCCTGACATTTTGGACCTCCTATTGGAATTGAACTCAAGTAACTCATCAATCCTCGTGGACGATATTGTATACCGATAAGTGATAGAGAAATTGGTTTACAAGGAAATGTGGCTGAACGTTTATTCGTATTACTACTGCCGGGCTCCATGCGAAGTCAGTAGCGCTGTGACCAGCGCAACTGCCTCATAAAAACGTGGGCAGAAGTTCCAACCTTGATCTTGACAAGAATCTGCGTTACCGATGAACTGTAACAGAGATGGAAACCGAAGCGATTGCTTATTTTCAAGGGCGGGGGCAGTTGAAGTGCTTTCCTGAATGCGAAAGCTAAGATAAACTTGGTGTGACGTTTACGTGTATCAATTGACAAAAATGCCATTCTGCTCACCAGTAATATAATTCTAATGGTTTATAGCTGCATTGGTGGATGTCAATGCTTTCGAGATGGTCCCACCGTCACAGTCTATCTTATGGTTGATTTGGAGGACACCGAACTGTTATAACCCTTTGGTCAACGATAACAAGGAATGGCTAACGTACGAATGTGCGAATCACGGACACAGCACAGAGCGTAACGATAACTAAAACTCCAAAAGAACGCGGAAGACCTTGACCTTCAGATGAAAATGTATTTGCTCTTAAACGAAAGGCAACAACGCAGACCAGCGTCTGCGTACGTATAATCTTTGAATATCCTCGAAGAGTCCCATCTTTTAATTGATGCATTAAAAGTGGAATGGGCCAGTCAGAGATAGAGGAGGAAAGTGCGCCAAAATTAAACTTAACTTATGGCACGGAACGATAAAGTTCAAAGTCACAAATTGTCTTTGGGAGGTATTTCGAAAAGTAAACTATTTTGGGGGAAAATGTACTTTGCCTAACGCGAACCCACAATGAGGTGGTGGTGGAATGGAGACCTAATTTGATATCGTGGGGCCCCCGGCGTGGCTTCGAAGTTCAACTGGTATAAGAAACGTTGCCTAAGGTGGGCGGTTCCTGAGGTTGATTCGAATCCAACCGAAAAAGACATTTTACGAATAGATCATTCCGTAACTAATAAACTTCTCACACTACTCATTAATAAGTGCTCATGTCAAACATGGTTTCTAGGTCGCCTGACACATCTTTCCATCTTGACTTTTAAACTTTAGATGCTAACGGATTCTCTGTTTCAAATGTCCTTGCGTTAACTGTAGACTATTTTATGCTTACCATGGTGTTCCAGAATAGGTCATGCTATCATATTCTTCCTTCTGTTACTTTTCGCTCGAGCACCTCATGCACATATTTGACACTTTCTTCCCAGATCCCAATAAGTTTCTGATCTTGCGGCAGTCCAACCTCATATCTCAAGAGAATGGTTCTGCGTCATTTTCTGACACCTCGCAAACTTCCTCCACCTCGTCCTCGTCTGCCGTTCACATGGACTCTTCTGAAGTACCTGAAGCGGATTCAGCACACACTACCACAATTCGGCTATCTCCCGCTCGTTTCCGCTCGGACCTGCAGAATGCCTCGGACGCGCAAGAGAGAGCCCCACCCCTGTGTTCTTGTGTCGGCTGCGTCACGAATTGGTGCCGATATGATAACGAGTTTGAACGCGAATGGCGTGCGAACGCCTCGGATTACACCAAACGTTTCCTTGGTCACTGCAATGCGATTACGGATATAAAAGAGGCTAACTTTTTCGGCGGGTACGTTTTCACATCCATTGGTTTGTCCCACAGTGTACACTCATGCCGTTTATTGGTACCCAGTTGTCATCCAGTAGGCGTTAATGTTGTTGGATTATGTGTATGCTGAGAACATTCCCACATTTCAAATATACCATATAGTCAAACCTTTTTCACCGTTCGTGTAGGTAGTGACTGACTGACGATATCCAGACCACTTTGACTGCCGATATCACGTAGCACCTGCCTCAGTCAGATCCATAGGCCGTTCTATAGTGATTGGGAATAACAACGTTACGAGCAAGTTGTAATACTCTACGTTTCAACCACCTCGGGTGGCCTTCCTCAGGAGTGTTGTAATCGATTACAATACTTCTGAGGAAGGCCACCCGAGGTGGTTGAAACGTAGAGTATTACAACTTGCTCGTAACGTTGTGTTATTCCCAATCTGTTTATCGATAACATGTTAAACACGACGCCCAAACTGTTCAACTTCATTCGTACTAAATTTGGTGCGGATATCTTACAACCGTTTTATAGTCTTGCAACAACAAATTCGCTCGTTTTTTCACATATCGCATTTGCCTGCAACCTTAACCCGTGAAACTTATGTCTTCGGTCACTTGCCCACGCAATCCTTTTGTGAGTCTAATAAGGTTTCTTCGCCACAATAACGTTTCACATTGGATTTTATCCCCCGATTAGCCTGTTGTATGAGTATGTCAAAAAGTGGACTTCACGCTGCATGAATTGTGTTATGAGGTACGAAGGCGTTTCTAGAATATTAATGCTTGGTTTTCGTTTTCACCTATCCCACCTTCTGTATTTTCAGGTCCGATAAACCGGGATGCTCTCACTATGTTTGAAGTTCAGACTCACTAGTTTCATGTTAGCTTTCTTTGTTAGGTTGCCCGCTTGGAACAGATCGCCACCGCAAGAGTGATTGAGAGGCCTGCGTCACACTCGTGCCTCTCATCCTCGACACTGTGGACAGATCATCTGATCACTTCTTGCGGACGGTGGTTGATTCACTCATAGGATAATCCAAGCCTTCTGTTACTGTTGCTGCAGCTTTTCTGTTAATCTGTAAGCACACTGAGCATATTTATTCC
Source organism: Paragonimus westermani (assembly GCA_008508345.1). Taxonomy (NCBI): domain Eukaryota; kingdom Metazoa; phylum Platyhelminthes; class Trematoda; order Plagiorchiida; family Troglotrematidae; genus Paragonimus; species Paragonimus westermani. The sequence goes on along the minus strand of QNGE01003339.1, from coordinate 65,028 downwards.
GACCAAGTTGATATTTGCTAACAACCGAACCGCTGGTGATAACGCTGAAACACGATAGTTCATTGTCACACGTACGGATTGTATCACATAGTTTAAACTAATAAATTACCCCTTTCTCAACTGGGGTTAACTCCCTTGAAGAAAATGAGTAATGTGCAATCGTAGATTGACGAAACCTTCTGGTCTGGTGGACTTGTCGCGCAGTCCCACTGCTGTGGCGACTTCAACATTCAAGGATCGTATGATCTTAGCGTTCCTGAACGTGTGCCGAATCATGGTGCCATCAGGTAGCAGGCATATTCGCCATCACTTGTGTGATCGAAGCTGAGTTAGGTGAATGGGCAACTAGTTTTTCAATATCTATGCTCTGGCAACTGTGCCGTTGTGGACCGAACACGAAAGCGCACGGAATTTCCGTGAGCAATCGATTAACACTTTTTGTTGCGTTGTGTCCGCTTCAGTTCCCTTCCTTCCAGGATAACGAATGACTGCATTTGGCAGCGAGCTTCAGTGGTGGGTCAAACCAACAAAAAACCACTTACAACTGCATTGTATTTTACAGGTCAGTGGTTGTGAGCGGTACTAGGGAAGTATTCATCTGGAGTAGTCTGCGATAGACGGGACGGCACATATGCTTCAACCCCATTAGAACAGGTCATTTCAATCTCCGAGATATGGTGCTACCGTACTGTGTGGAAGGGAAGTGTGTGAAAGTATCCTGTAAGAAAGGAATTGTACAACAGATGATCGGCATCCTCAACGTCCTATGCTGCCAACTGAGAGCGCGCAACTTCCTATTGTAGCGAGAAGGCGTCCAATAAAGCACAATCTTTATTGTCCAAATCGCCAGTCACATGCAACGCGCGCCCTCTCGTTTATGAGTCATAATTCCAACCCGCAACACCCCCGGTTTCCGTTCTCACGTCGTGTGCACTTCTGTCGGGGGTTTTCCGCTTGCCATTCCTCGTCTGTTTGTCCGATTTCCTTGCGCAATGGCTCGTCCGGCTGCTCGTGCTGTCTGCCATCCACCAATGTTGGCCTTGACCGTATTCCAACATCGTGTCGAGATGTTCCTATAAATGTTGGAAAAACCACGCCTCCGATGTGGCCGTCTGTCGTATTTCGCCTGCCCTGCCTCGCCCGTTGGTCCGATCCAGTCGAGCGATTACTCATCCGGTCGCGCACGTTGTCCTTGAACGTACCTCCCCGCGTTGAGGTATTCGGCCGAGCGTTCGAAAACTCGCACCTCCGACCTGACAATCCACCACACTATGACTATCTGTGATTGTAAAAAATTTTTTTGTCTCACTGATTTTTCAAGAAATTCCATTAGGTTTAGTGAGTTTGACGTTTTTCTTATTACTCTTAGCATGGTGATCAGTTTCATGCTGTCCTCTTGGTATGTTAGTTTTGATTAAAAGGCTTTTACTTCAGTAGGGTTCTTAACCCACAGCTCCAAGCACAGTCTCAGCCGACCTAATGCACTGTCTTCCTTGATTTGCATAGAAGTCAGTGTACCGAATCGACACGAGTTTGCCTGAATCATCTGCTTGTCCTCTGCTGATGCACCCAGTCAGATGCGTACACTACCTTCCTTCCATTTTACCGTTCATTTTACTACACATTCCGTACACGGCCGTCTGTATTCGCAGAGAAACGTACTGCTCTCGAGGTTATTGCTCTTTGTCAATCAGACAGATTTTATAGTTGTGCTCAGTAACGATTGGGTTCAGTCAGTTGTGTTTCGATTTTGATCCCATTTTCAGAAACGGGCAGTATATTGTTGGTGGTTCGGACTGTGGCTCGTTTTTCGTGTGGGACCGCGATAGCACGAATATTGTTCGTATCCTCGAGGCAGATAGTTCTACCGTGAATTGCGTACAACCGCATCCTTCGATTTGCTTATTGGCCAGTTCAGGCATCGATTCAGTTGTTCGTCTTTGGTCACCCAAATCCGAGGTAATCACCCATTCTTCTCCTGGTAACTCTTGTTTTCCTCGATGTTCATGTTGCATTTGTTAGTTTACGTCAACTTCGGGATCGCATGTAATCTGTCTTATTCTCTACCTATGACCGACTGCCTGTTTACATCTCACTTAATCGCTGAATTTCACTGCCGCATTTCGGTTGTCAAGTGGAAAAGGCTGCTGATCTGGATGACCTCATACCAACACTTCTCAAAGATGATGTAGAAAATTTAGTCGTTTTGACTGATACGGACGACCGAGATTGTCAATCTCTACCGGGATCATTCGACAGTAATTCTGATCTTCAGGAAAGCATTCACAGTCTCTTGCGAAAATCAACGGGGCTTACTTTGACCTAAGTCATAATTACGGTTTCGTCATCCACTTTGCTTCGTCAACTGACCGCAACTCAAGAGATAGACATTATGGAAGAACAGGCAAGATTTCGTCTTGCCACCTGGTTATCAGATGGTTAGGTACATACATGGTTGCTCATATCATCCAGGTTCATTTACCTTCTCAGGTAGCGTTTATCCTCCTTCCATGATTCTGTTGCAGTTAGGCATCAGCACGGGTCACTGTTTTGTTGGTGATTTTGAAGTTACTGAAAAAGCAAATCGCGTAGGTGCCCCTAGTATTTAAAGACTGTTGCTTCTGTCAGTTTGTATCCGATGTCATGAAATGCTTTTTTCTCTCGATATGCAGTTTAAGAAAATTTTCATTGTGCGATCAGTCCTTCGAGCAATTGTAGTGCATTGTTCACCTTGGCTGGAGAATGTAGCTTCCTCTTGCTTGGAATCGCATCTTTCCCTTTCTACTGCTACCTACAGCTACCAAAGGTTAGACGGAACGGCCTTACATCTGCATGCTGTCGGAACACGTAACCGGCTGAGATGTGAAATTTTGGTGCTTTCCGGTGATGTGATTGGAAGACGAGCCGAAATGGCACAGACAATGGGTGCATTGTCTGCTGGTCCATTTTACTGGCTAATCAAACTAAAGGTTATTACGAACCTAGGTTTCCATATAGCACCCATCATTTTGGTGTAATTTACATTGAAGTTGTAACAGTTTTAGGGGGAAAAGCAAAACATGAAGACTGACACAAAAATGACAAGTCGCTTTGTGGAAACTTAATTTTTAGGGGGCATTGGGGTTCATGGCTGCAGTGCTGTTGCCTACGATTCTTGTCCGATCGAGTAGTTTTCCTGTTGAGGGACACTCGTCCCTTGAATCATCAGCAGGAGGCTGGTAATGCCTTGGTGAAGAAACTTTGATAAACTCAACTCTTCAAAAAATTACCAGTAATATCAGCTCCACAGTTGACACATATTGGCAAATCGTCACCCGCGTCTAAGCTACATGATTTGTAGCTCTGTCAACGTCTTTTTGAATTGTTATTCTTTCGATAGTGAAATGGATTTCATTTCGTTGTTCAGTCACTCGCTATTAATTGCAGGCGGTCACGGTTTTCTTGAATGAGCCACATTCTGGTTTTCATGTTCCTCTTTGGAGTTGGTTTTAAAGCACTCATTTGGAAAAAGCATCTCTATTTTTCGTTTCTATTACCCCAGTTAGATCGGTTATATACAGCACAAATCAATGTTGGCTCTTTACCTAAGTTTCGTTAAGTTTTTTCTTTTGTTCTTGCTTCTAAAGCAGTTCACCAAATGATGTATGCAACAGGGCCATCTATTTCGAACCGTCTCACTGATTTTGCATCGCAGTGATCGCTCTTCATTCTCATACCCTTGCTTGTAGGATGACCCTGATCAGTCATGTGTGATCAAGGATCACGTGGGAGCTGCCGAACGTAATCAGCGTCGGACAGTTGCAGACCCGTTGGAGGTGATGTTGCTTAATATGGGCTATGTTATTCCCGGTCTAGACGTGGGATTTCGAAGGCGTAGAAATCGGGCAAACCGGAACAGATTGTCCACGGAACGTTCGCTACAACGTCAGCGAGCTAGACAACAATCAGATAGCTCCAGTGCGCAAGATGATGATGTGGGTTTTCACGCGGATCTTCCAGCCACTGACCTGGAGGTCGGTTCTGAATCCGCCAATCTGGTTATTGAAAACGGGCACAGCGGTTCAAGAGATTTGGATGGTCTATCTGAGGTACAGAGCAACGGTATGTCCCATTCAAATGTCCGTGATCGTTCGTGGTCTGCCAACGCCAACGAAACAAATGGAATCAGTCAACCTACTCGATCGCCGTCACAATCAGATTCCAATGAACAAGTTGACGCTTCTTCTTCTGTCTGTCGTGCTGGAGGCCGCGCATCCCGGGGGCGTGAATCCGACCGAACTCAACCTGCACACGGCAGACGTAAACGTCTTCGAAGTGATACAACTAGTATCCTTCAACCTCAAATTGCGCTAAGCGCATTCGACGACGATTCCACAGATTCTGAGTCGGATTCTCACCCTTCAGATCATACCTCCAGTTCTGTCTCACAACCAAACAGCTCGTCGCGAAGGCCGTACTCTGGAAGTCAAGCCGAGACCCCGTTTTTGGCCCTACATTCAGTGTTACACAACGGGGATCATTTCGTAGTGTATGGAACGGCTGGCTCGAACTCGGCGCGTGAACGTGAACAGTTAGGAACAGCGAACGTAAACGCAAATCCCGATGCTGACATAACGCCCACTCAATCGGACGATAATACGGTACTTGAAATACCGTGCACGTAAGTGCTTTGCATACTAAATGCTTCTGTGCTTCCTAGTTGTGGGTCTCTTCACTACTCGTAATCAGCACTCTTGCCTACGAGTTCACAATCGTCCTGTCAGTTGTTCGGGTTGCATATTCCAGCTGTGCTACTGACCGTCGGGCCAATTTTTGTAAATTTTCTATGAGTGACTTTCCCCTTTGCTTGTGTATGTAATACCTGTTTCATTCATTTTGAATTGTTGGTCGGAAACTTAGCTTGCTGCTAACGAAAATATCAAAGTGGCAGCTGTGTTTGTTATCTTCATCGCTTAACCGACAACTGATAGGATGAACAATGCGATAGTTCGCTTACGCGTATTTGAAGAAATTTAAGATGTGACCAGTCAGTCAAAAGGTACAAGTACGCAACCTATGATGGTTGAGTTACATAATCTCCAAACCGGCTGAGCGTTTCCTTCTCTAAGGTATTCCACGTCACTGTTACGGTGAACGGTAGTATCAGTCACAATTCCGTCTCGTCGAACTGGTTGCAGTTATAGTGATGATAGTGTTGTTAATATTAATGCCGTCGACTTATAACTAGGCGTCTATTCTTATCTTCCCACTGCATGATCACTCGCTGTCTAAGTGAGACCAAATTTCAACCGCCCAATGTTGTCGAGCGTGGTCTTGCAAAACAGAGGTTTAGTATAATCTTCGGATTTTCCACGTGTGATTTACTACGACAAGAAGAATTCCGGGTAAATCTACATCCCGTCTTCATGTTATCAGCCCCCGACTAAAAAGCTCTGTGCTATCGCACACAGCGTCGACTGAGCCGATTAAACAAGGTGCTCAATGGTCACCATCGGTGGGTTGTAATAAGATGTTAGTTGTTCTTGACGCACGCAAGGCCATTACCCGTGGCCTGATTAACATGCATTCATTGGTCTTCAAGGTTTTGCGACTGCGCATTATGTAACAACACGGGGAATAACCTGAGCGAATATCGACTTGTCAGGATGCAGTTTACAGAAAGCCACTCCGTCGCGTAATGATCATTTATGAGTCACTGATAAGTGTACTCGAAGTGATGGAGTATCATACATTGAACTATCGACAATAAAAAGGTGTTTGTAATACGGGTAAATTACTAAGATTGGAGAAACTTGTCGTCGTCATTGATGCTGACGTGCAAGAGGTAAGTGCGTGTTACCAAAACGATCACCTCAACACTTAGACTGTCAGCTTCCCAGATGCATGAATTCTGTGACATTGCGGCTGGTGCGCCGATTTGTGATTGAAATTGTGACAACCTTTGAAGGGTGTATGTAGTATCGTCAAGTGATTAAACGAACATCGAGTAGAGCGAACCGGCGTGCACGATTTCATGTTAACGTACTCGATGCTTAGTTTGAACCATCTAAAGAAAATGGCACAAAATTATTGCAATTCAAATGTTGTTCCTTATGAAAAACTTACGGTATGGCTTTCTCGTTCTGTCGTCCGCTGACTAGCGTCCGTTTTGTTTTCCCGTCTATGCCTCGCTGCGTGTGTGGTGAAGTGGTTGCAACAGTTGTTTTCTGAACTTGGAACACTAACTCACAGACCGCGTTTTTGGGATGGACGCTGAGACTCATATAAATTACCCAATGTTGAGTTATCTGTTACGATTCGTTCCATTGCGATCGTTTTCTGAGTGTGCACTGGCTTTTGGGCCGTTTGCTTTTTGAATAACGTGACTGATCGATACGCATTTCATGCCTTTCAAAATAAACCTCGCTGTTAGAGAAACCCGAAAGATTTATTAGTTGCACAGCACTGACGCAGTGGTTTCCCTCCAAGGTATTATTTTAAGTCTTTATTTACGCAGGTTTACTTGGGTTTATTTCACAGCCAGAAATTCCCTACTGTTTTGCTTGTAACACTAAGCTAAATTCGCATTTCTCTATGTGAGATCTAGGGCTAATCTGTCATTAATGTGTGCTTTTTGTTCTTCTCTTATTACTACACGGTCGCCCGTATCCCTCCGTGCTTTTTGTCTCCCTTATAGAATGAGCTAGTCAAACGTCACACACAACTATCAGTTGTATCGCTAGTATATTCGGACGCAAGAAACACATGTATCATCCTCCTAGTTTACAGACCGACCGCCTCGCCTATGATCACATCATCTTAGTTGGTGCGACTTGCTGCCGAACTGAATCATTCTGTTACTGTGTACCTGGCCGCACAGCACTTCACTGTGAATAGTTTTGCTGTTACTTCCAACCTCAAACGTACTCCCATTTCACCCTTCGGCAGCAATGTGTTCCGTTGCTTGCTGTCAGCTGGGTAATCTCCTTTCAAGCGTGCTGCTATTTTTACTGTGTTGCAACTATCTTTGTTTTGTTCCTCGCGTTACTTTATTTAGTGTACTCGATCTTCTACCAGTACACTCAGACTTGCCCTCTTGCACACACGCCTTTGCACAAATAATCTGTGTGGCCTCTGGTGTTTTCAATCTGTAATATTGCGTTACTTACCGTTCATTGTCTGCTGTATTGCCTCGGCGCGTCCGTGATGACCGTCTGCCATGGCTGAGGTCTGAGTTTTGCGTGTTCTCGTTCCTTTATGCGCTTACGGGCACACACTGTTCAGTTTTTGTGGTTTCCTAATGTGCGCGGAATTCGTCCTTACTTTCCAACAGCGCACATCGATTGCTTGGGTTGTCTAAACAATGTTTCACCTACCTTGCTTCTTCGTAGGAAGTTTCTGCTCCTACGTGAAAGTCGTGAAATTTTAGTTCTTATGCGTTCTGATTGTCACACTGTTTGCTATCCATAAAGAGTTCACCTCGTCTGATTGAACTGCTCAGGTTCATATTCGAACCAGTACCTTGCGGATTGTGAATCGGCGGTGCATGTAAACGGTTGTTCGAATAGCCCAAGCAAGAATCCTTTTTAGAAGTCACATGGCGCTGTAGTCATTTCGAATGCATCACTTGTAATCTTCGCGAGCCGCCGTGGTCAAAGTAAATAAATCTCGGAACTGTCAAACGGGCGATGGTCAATTCATAATCTGGATCTAGTTCGCCATACTTCAATGGTAGCGACTACAACTACCAGTCGCTGTTTCACGGGTTCGATCACCAACCCACTGCGACCTTGTACGTCGCGTGTTGGTGGACACACTGATGTTGAAACCACGGATTTTTTCATCAATGTTTGAAGTGTACTTCCCAGGTGCAATAAAGCATTGTTCCATTTAACTTCATATCAATACACTCAGCGTTCAAAGTCATGCAACATGTGAATAGTGGGTCCGTTTTAAAATGCTGAACCGGAACAACCTCCAAGTCACGTTCTACTACGACTTCTGAATTCGCATATTTGCGTGTCCTCGATTTCTTGCTGCACATTGTTGGTATCCAGTACATTGTTTCACGTCTAACCAAGATAAGGATTTCAAAAAGTCTTCCTGCAAAGTGAGGGTAAGGTTGAGTCATGCTGCCTGACGTAGATCAGTGATCTACATACGTACCTTTGATTGACACCACATTGAGCAGAGGCGAGTCACCCTACCTTAATGCATCATTATTATTGTTACTGTTATCCGCTTGTGAGTAATGTTCAGATCGTCCAGTTTGCCTCGAGATGACATAAATCAACCACCGTTTTTCACCGTTCAACGGTGTTCCCATGGTTAAGGTGTTTAACAATTTCATTGAATTCTGCGATTTCCAGCTTCCTGTCATCCGTAATCTTAGAATCATCGGTCACGGTTGACGAAGCGGTTATGTTATCTGGGAGCTTCACTCAAACCAATATACATATGCTCTGATGGTTGGGAACAGCGGTGGTGCTGTTGTTTGTAGCTCGGGTAGGATCTTTTGGTCTACCCTGTGTGATATGAGTTGCAAAGTGGATAACGCGGTTGATTCATGGGAATTTGCGCCGGCGGTATTAGGGATGTACACCACTGACGAGAGCGAAATTCGAATCTAGTTCTTTTTTTCGACTATCCATAATGTGTGTACACAATAAGGCCGACAGCTATATCCGCGGTTGCTGACGTGTTTGTACGTTGCATTGTCAAAATTGTGTGCGAAATGTTTTTTCTTAAGGTTGAATACATTTGAAACGACTCACTTCCATGAATAAATCTGATAGTAAGATCAAATGATGCTGTTCATCTGATGTTTCGTACACCAACGTATATCTGCGTTATATAATCATGGCTAACTAGACGTCCATTTATGAAAACAGCTCATTTTCTAGAGAGCCGCGCTGTTACTACTAATAGTTTGTGTACGCAGAGTCCTGAACTGATGAGCTTGCTTAGTAACTTGTCGATCAGGTGCGTCGCATTCATGGGCGCTCACTTCGTGTCCCGTTTAATGATGGAGGGTGTCGGGTTTTGTTTTTGTATCGATAGTACTGCTGACAACCTCCCACTGCACACAACCACCTTGAGACACGTTCACCAATCTGAGTGACCAATATCAACTCAGCCCGCCAAACATCACTCGCAGCAATTACATGGGTCCCAGTCGTAAAAGAATCTAGGCTCTAGCCAATGGCAGAAGGTGTACATTCCTGCCGGTTCCGCCAGCTCAACTGATGGACTCCACATGGCGGTGGAATGGATCGGTAACCGAATCCACACATGTCACCCAGCAAAACAATACTGTGTGAAGCTATTTTTCAAGTCCGCCTTAGTGAGTTTCGACTGAAGCGATTTCCTAACTGTAGAAAGTTCGGTCAGTCAGACATCACACGCAATCTTCTACGGAGGGAATTGTGGTGGCTTGACGCCAATCAATCAAAAACGGCGATCAGGTAGTACATAGAATCTTTTCGAAGCAGTATTGATTAAAACAAGTTGTTTGAACGCGTGTCAGATTTACACCAATAAATGGGCTCATCAAAACGTCCGTCACCCAATAACACTTGTTTTTGTATAAAAGGGAGTATTGTTTTGTAGTAAATTTGGATTTCTTACTGTTGCTGAGACCACTGTAGTTCTGGTTTTGTTGATTTGTTAACCCTGTATGAGACACCCACCACACTTAATAATAATACATGTGGTAGCTGAGCTTTAATATAATTTCAAAGCTCCCAGCGCTGTTAGTTTGCGTATGAGGCTGTTGTACGTGAGTATTATGGACACACGAGAAGAAAATCATCGAAAAACGTTTGTCATTATGTGGTGGACTGTAAAGTCAGAGGTGCGAGTCTTCGAACGCTCGGCCGAATACCTGAACGCGGGGGAGGTACGTTCAAAAACCTGCTGCGATCGAATCAAGGACAACGTGCGCGACCGGATGAGTCATCGCTCGACTGGATCGGACCAACGGGCGAGGCAGGGCAGGCGAAATACGACAGACGGCCACATCGGAGGCGTGGTTTTTCCAACATTTATAGGAACATCTCGACACGATGTTGGAATACGGTCAAGGCTAACATTGGGTGGATGGCAGACAGCACGAGCAGCCGGACGAGCCATCGCGCAAGGAAATCGGACAAACAGAC
>QNGE01003339.1:8350-39175 GCA_008508345.1 Paragonimus westermani | reverse complement strand
CACGTCGTGTGCACTTCTGACCGGTTTACGTGTGTGATCGGCGCCTTCTGTCGGGGGGTTTCCCGCTTGCCATTCCTCGTCTGTTTGTCCGATTTCCTTGCGCGATGGCTCGTCCGGCTGCTCGTGCTGTCTGCCATCCACCCAATGTTGGCCTTGACCGTATTCCAACATCGTGTCGAGATGTTCCTCTAAAAGTTGGAAAAACTACGCCTCCGATGTGGCCGTCTGTCGTATTTCGCCTGCCCTGCTTCGCCCGTTGGTCCGATCCAGTCGAGCGATGACTCATCCGGTCGCGCACGTTGTCCTTGATCCGATCGCAGCAGGTTTTTGAACGTACCTCCCCCGCGTTGAGGTATTCGGCCGAGCGTTCAAAAACTCGCACCTCCGGCGTGACAATCCACCACAATACTACTGTACTTTATAGGGACAGGCATTCGTCGAGCTTTACCAACCTTAAATCCATACTTAACATTTCTACGCACTAATGACGTCAACTTGATGGGTGATTTTATGTTTGCAGTTTGAGTTCCAAGCTCGGTAAACAGCCCAACACCTTAAACCAAATGGTACATTTTCAAATTAGTCAGGATTAACAAGGCAATTGGGTGCCCGATCTCACTCTTGTGTTTCAACATTGTGATGAACGATATTCTGAACAAAGCAGCCGGAGTTTCAAAGGATCTCGGAGTGGGACTGACTGATGTTGATTATGCAAGCGGAGTTCTTTCATTTAGATGTTCTTCAGAGAACATGCGGGCTTTGTTGAATCGGTTAAATGAAATGGCTAGTCTGAACGGCATGCAATTTGTACTTTCAAAACGCAGTGTTTTTGCAGGACCAGGTTTGCATTAGCCTTGTCCCTGTTAATGCCGGCAATTCGCTAGAGACTGTGGATTGCCCTACTTGCATAGGTCAGTCTGCAATATTAATGAGGAAAGCAATAGCACTTGGTGCATATGCCAACCTCCGTCGTTTGTGGCGTCTCAAGGACATCCACTTTTTGATTAAAGGCAGAGTTTACAATGTACATGTGTGTGCTGAATCGTACTCTACGGATCAGAGACCCGATCCATTCGCTCGGAAGATGCTTATATACTCTAGGTGTTTGATAACCGTTGTTTCCGCCAGTTAGTCTGTATTGAATGGGCTGATTGTATGAGCAACGCGACAGTCCGTCGACGCGTATTCGGGAAGTGTGTAGGTTTGTGACCCATAACTGAGATAACGAACAGTCTTCACTGGTCGGGTCATATACTTCTTACGCCAGCGAAGCGTCTGTCGCACCGCGCATTGTTCAGTTGTGGCAGGCGATGACGCGGTCACGGACCGATGGCTGCGTTTAACCGCTCGTATCGAGTGGCATTAACGAGAAGATTAGGAGGCGAATATTTGGTAGTGATTATCAAACATATTCTTTCATACAATACTTATATTTGTACAGTCTTGGATGATTAAGTCATGTGCCAAGGATGCCAGTTAGTCGTCTTCCACACCGATCACACTTTTTCGATGCTGTGGCCGACTGGCTTAGGTCGCGAAGTGGACCGATGACGACCTGGTGCGAGCAGATGAAGTCGTTCACGAAGGGGTTGACAATTGTAAGCTACGTCCGTCCCCCAAGCCGGGGACCTTGCAACCCGAAGAGTCGGTGGCTGGAGACATTAAGTGAGATGGTGGCTAATGGAACTCAGTGGCGTGAACGTTGTTGTTTGGCCGAGTTGTCTATGAAGTGATCACATTTTGTGGTGCGGGCAGTGAAAGCTGCCCTGCTGATGACGCCTTACTTTCGCGTATGGCCCGGTTGTTTGTTTGCAAGATGCACCTTGATGTCGAATTTTTGAATATACATTAAGCTATCTTTAATAATTAGGTCCCCTCTCCCTTCTCTCCTTTTTTCTTCTATTTGTACAGAGTTTGCTTTCTTCGTGGTTATGTGGCAGTTAAGCATCAGAGAGAACCACTGATATATTCTTGTCCATGATAATGAGGGGGAGGATGGTAGGCACCGTCCAGCTAATTGGGAGAGTTCGCGATAATCCACACCGCCGGTTGTCGCAGTCAGTGATGAGCCTCTATCCGTAAGCTAGTTGACTTTTTTCATGGAATTCGATTGTTCCTGTTTATTTTCTTTCCCTCCTCCTTCCTTTTCTTCGCTACACATTCGTTCTGATTTATTACCCTGCAAGTTCGTGGACTATTGTTGGAGTCAATGGCAACCTGAGCTATTGTACCCAACGGGTAAGGTTCAACGCTGAATACGATTGATTGACTGATAACGATCAAGATGGAGGCGAATGGGAAATGACAAACAGCACTTTCTAAATTACAATCTGGTTGTGGGTGATTCAACAAAAAGGCAACAGAGCAGTCAACGCGAACTGATTGTAAAAATGTACACCCTTGACTAATTCTGCAGATAGAAGCCACACAGAATTAACCCGAGTATCTCCAGAATACTCACTATGCTTTTATCAGCACGATCATATAAATAATCTAACGAACTATCTTTTACTCAAGAGTGCATGGCAAAACAAGAAAAATCTTATCAAAAAACGTACCGGGTACATTCATTTCATATAAACAGGATATATATATATATATATATATATATATATATATCACACGACATTGTCCGGTAGCCGGTGAAAAGATCTACACAAAATTTGGGGCCACATTAAAGTCAGATTAGAATGCCAGGAGATACCTGTAATTACTTTCACTGTTGGACAAAATGAGCGACCTGCCGGCGTATGACAGGCACGGGCCCCATAGGACAGTCGCACGGCTCATATTCTCGGCATGATGCATCGAAAGTAAGATACACATCGATCCCCCCTTCTTTCGCATCTGCTCAGGTGACTTTGCACGCCTGATTTGCGGCAAAACGACGGATTCTGACTATGTTCATCCTTTCACTCATCGCCATGTGCATACACATGGACAGAAAACTGAGGCGATTAACGCCAGTTGAGATGCTGAGATCTGCCATGACAAAGAGCTGATCTCGACACGCTAGACTTAGATTTACGTATATGTTGACCTGAATGGCGCTAACGTGGCGCGCACCAGCGGATGATCTGCTGCAACGCCTTCACTCCCAGGAACGCACCCAGGGCAGTTACTGGGACGGTTGTGACGGAAGAGACTTGGAGCAGTAACTGCGCTATAATTACTAAATTAATGTTAACCAGACTAAGAAGAGCTATAACGAAAGCACATTTTAATTCGACAAGTCAGTATACACTGAAACGGTGCGATAGACAAAAAGAATACGTTTTCCTAATTTAAAAAAGTGCAGGCTGCTTGTCTCAGCTTTCAAGTTTCTTCTAGATTAAAACCAAGTGCATATGTTATATACGGAAAACTTGCTTAATGAACACGTGTGGGTAATGTAAAATAACTAAAATGTGAAGAGTTCTTTTCAAAATGTAAGTGAAGTTTGACGTCGATGCAAATTTTTCAGTGCCCTAACGTACAAGTTGAGACTGTGAGTTTTAGGGTGATCGTGGGGCGACGGAATATTCCCACTGACAGAAGTAGAAATATGACAAATAATCGTTTTCGGTAATACTCTCTCAAGCCAATACAACTACAGAGGCTTTAATACAAAGCGTCATAAGACAAAACGTAGTCTATAAAACGATCGTTCACACACGACATCACGAGCGAACATTACTATCCACTCGATTAGTTAGACTCGGATGGAAGGTTGGCTAAATGTAACATATAATGGTCAAGGGTGTATGCTTGATTTGCGGCCAGGAAGTTCGCAAGGACCGAATAAATGTTAAGTAAAGACACAGGTGAGGATGACGTAACTCGACTGTGAGCGATTCGGCAGTGATCAAAATGCGTTGGTGGGCTGTTTTACACTGATTGACGCCAGCTCAGTAGACAATTCGAATTACCTTGGTGGTATCTATGCGATGACCGGTGCCATCGGATGTGTGACGATGACGCTAGAGATCGATTTTTGAGGACTGGTTATAATCTAGGCTAGGTGATGTTCTGTGCACATTTTTGAAAAGCACCTATCGGTACAACCAGCATATAACCTGCTGTACAACAGCAACATGGAAAGGAATAAATGGTTACTGACTAATCGTGGGCTGCTGTTTTCTTCCAGGTTCAATCGTAACAACTGTATGGAAGAAAACTAGTTCCGCCAGTTGGCTGTCAGAAAAGTACGTATAAACGACTGGAAGATGTGTCCTACTGCAATATCCCCCAAAACGGAAATTGTATGAACAATGGGTTCTCTTCCACTCTGGGCGGAATTTTTACAGTCATATAAAAAGAGATGTTCAGGATGGCCATTTTTCGCCAGCGGGTGTTGAATCGTTTCCCGAAATTGTTTCATGGCGTCAGTTGAGTGTTGTATGTGTTATCATCATCAGGAAAGCCAACATATCTGTGACTTACCATGACGCTTAACTGCCACCCAATTATGACGAAATACCCCGGTTATATCCAGGGTAAGGGATTTAAATGCTAGAAACAACAGCCCGAACATTCAGCATCACGATGACTACAAGTAAGTGAAAATAACCGAACCACAAGTGGACGTAAGGCGACAACAACAGGACAACTTCATTACAGCCCTCACTGACCCGCAACATCAATTGCACTTATGTCAAAGATTACACAAACAGCGGAACCATTCATTCCGGTGAGCTTGGATAGCCACCATCTCACCACCAACTTTGTAACTCCCCAGCCCGGGAGACAAACAAGATTTACGGTGACCAAATTCTTCATGAACGAATTCATTTCTCTATGCAAAACCATTTGCCCGCCTTGCACCTTACATCAGTCAGCCAATACATCCTCGTCCAAGACGAAACTCTCAGTTTTTCCCTGATGTCGACTCTTGAACTGCAAAGAGAAGATGAAGTGAGGAGGGTGAAAAAAACTTTAATCATGACTTGCGTCAAGGCAGTTTTCTTTGTTTCCCACAAGAAACCGTGAACTCTTTCGTGAAGATGAGAACTATCACCTAGTGACCGCAGTGGAGACTGATGTTTTTGGTCGCCCATACCAGCTGAAACAATCGAGTCAAGCTGTCCACTAGTGCCTTTCCATCATCCTCGAAAAACGTTGGTACGATGTCACGTAGATTAGTAGCCTTTTTACATTTGATAGCCGAAATACAATAATGGCCTTTGGTTTTGGTGAGTAGTTCTAACCTTACCGATCAGGACCAGGGCACTCCGTTATACGTTTGTGGCGATAACAAAGTAGGAGCAAACTGTCACTTAGATTGTACCTCGAGGAGTTCTGTTAAGTGGTCAAACTTGCAGGACTTTTCTGAAGGGGCGTGCCGTCTACCACGCTAACAACTTCCTTGAGAGATGGATGCAGAAAAAGTGGTTTTCATTTCCTCGACTTTGTTCGTTAGCCAAGCCTCACGGTAGGCGATCCGCCTACGCTTTACCTATCCACGAATATCACATCTAGAATTATAACTATCTCAAGAAATATTCCATCTGACACCTAATTACTAATCTACTCNTCTCGTGTCAACAGCAGGCTGATTCAGCCAGTACGTTATCGATCCATGCAGGTTGATGTTTTGTCGTGGACTAAGACGGGCGATTGTAGTGCTGCGATCAGGCCGGCATTGTGGTGTTTACGCGTTTTACTGTCCCAACCAGGCCGTAAGGTACACAGGACTGTTGAAGGGCCACTGGTTGGCTGTATCTGGGATGATGAACCGGGTTTGTTAACATGAGACATTCCCATCAGATACGGCTCTGTGGAGGATCTTTGAACCTCCTACGGTTAGTAAACTGCGTATGCCTGCCACGTGACTTGGTATTAAAAGGACATCTCTTTCCTATACTGGCCACTATCGGATGCCCGAATTGGAGACCATGGTGAGTTTCTTTTGGATTGTCCGTTGCGTTGTTTGCGGTGGCTGATAGAGCTTCCAGTTCCTGTGAAGGGACTAAATGTATTTGAGCCATATAAAACGTTACGACATCTTGGTTCAAGTGTCCTCCGTTCAGGTGTCCTCCGTAGAGATTACAATCAGTCGATGGTTCAGGCGGCTTTGCGCAACAATCCTTCCAATAATATGTGCGCAAATCATCGAAACACTGAAAAGACGAATAGTCCCCAGGATAACCATCGTATTTCTCCCAAGCAGTGGACTGTCATTAACAAGGCAGACCACAATGACGAGGGAATGCACAGGGATATGGTCCTTGCTATAGCCATATGCTGTATAACAGACGGTCTCAGGGCAAATTTTGAAAGGTACTGCTTGTAAAAGGTCAGTGAAGCAACCGCCCTAAGCTAGGGATCGCCTAACTGTTTGACTGTCGGAACAACATGATTCTTTAAATGAAACTCCGTCTAACGTATATCGAATAGTGAACGTTTGAAAATAAGTAAGGTGAGAATATCTCAAGTCTGTGATCGCACTAATGTTGGCAGAATCATGTTCAGCATGCCTGAAGAGTGCCAACAATGAACATAATGACGTATTCAATGGCAATGGAGGGTTTGTACGAATTGTTTTTGGGCACACATGCAGGGGTTATGCAGTCTGATAGCAATAGTTGCTGAGGCTATTGCTATCAGACTGCACAACCCCTGCCTGTGTGCCTAAAAACAATTCGTACAAACCCTCCACCTCCCTTGGCCAATCATTCCACATCCACTCGAACAAGCGTGAACCGCTTAACACTGATGAACGAATATCTCACGGCAGGCTCGTATACCGCCCAAACACATTCACCAACACCTCCACCCTCCCCCAATAGACTGTGATCTGTACCATTTCTGTAATCTTAATGTTCCTGTTTAACTCGTCATAATTTCATATATAACCCGTACGTATTCCCATGTGATTGTAAAAGCCCGATGAGAATGACCGAAAACAGCTGTTTGCAAGATTGACTTCTTATGGATCCTTATTTAGCGTACCCAATAGAGTGCTTCACTCCAAAAGACGCATAACATCTTTATTTTCGGTATCGAAAGGGGAGAATGACGGAATGAGCAAGAGGCTCGGTATGGGAGAGGCGTTTCAGGTGACGACCTCGTGAAGTATTGGTGGCAAACCGATTGATAATAACACAATGTTACGAGGAAGTTGTAACCCTCTACGTTTCAATCACCTTGGGTGGCCTACCTCAGTAGTGTTGTGATTATGACACTCCTGAGGAAGGCCACCCGTTTATCATTAACACGTTGAACACGACACCCAAAATGTTTGACTTCATTCGTTCTGCTCTATTAGACTTACTTAATACGGAAAAACAAGTAACTGATCAACAGCTTACCGAGTGTGTCTTAAGCGCAGATGTGAAGCGACAGACGGTCATGCACCAATCAATCTTCCGTGCAAAAGACGGTCCTGGTGAGCTCCTACTGGATTAGCTAGACATGCAGATTGATCAGCCTCTTCGAGGCATTACTTCTTGTCGTTGACATTAGTTACAGCCCCAACGGTTCACGCTATCTCATTTCACCAATATTACACTCCAAGCAGTGAGAGAAAGTCACTTTCGCTTGCATTAGTGCTCACCTGGCCGATGGCATAATTCCTGATATGTTATGGCTAAGCCTTTTGACAGAATTTGAAAGGCCAATATGCTCCTTAGTGTCTTAGCTTAAAATGCGACTCGTATGGTTTTGACGACGATTGGAATGCATGATAGTGCACTTAATGGTCTCGGCTGCACTCTGCGTCGTGGATTCCTCTGAGCTGACAAAATGCGACTGTAGTACGGTTAATGATCGTCTATATGTACACAACGTCCCAAACCGTCAGACGTAGCACACTTTCAAGTTGTCCGGCAATCTTCCATGGCCCAACGAAAAATCAAACAATCGTCGGTAATCTTTTGTCTTTCCACCCACCGAATCAGCAGTAGTGGCAAACATGCACACACACACAACTGCAAACGCTAATTGGGTCGATCGGTTCTGTGTGTAACAGAGTTGCACATTCCGAACTCTCTTATTTTACCCAAGCATCGGAATATTAGGCTTTGTAGCAGTCATCCACTGGTTATCAAACCATGCACAGGGGAAACCTAACTTTCGGAACAAGATGGGGACGTCCATCGTTACAGAAACTGCAAAGTTAACAGAGGAGAATTGAGATTAGATGTGTAGCTGCTTGAGTGAACAGTTACTTAAACACCAGTGATAGCAAACACTCCCATCTGAAGTCTTTACAACAAATGAGGGAAAGGGAGTATCGATCAACAAACTTCAGAATGGATCGTCATTAAGCTCAGACAATCCGGGAATAATAAACGCATACTTGTGAAACGTGAAACGCATTGAGAAATCCACTTTAATGAATGCTCCCTTACTCAGATGATGAGGTGCTTATCGATTCTGTTTGGGTGAATTCCCTCACATTTGCATGAAAAATAGGACACAAAGATAGTTGGTGTAAGTTGACTCCTACTGAATGAAAGTAATGGAAACTTGTGCGACAGACTAATGGTTCTCAAGTCTACTTAAGTCCGTGTCATAATTACCAGGTTGCTCGTATCAACGTTGGAAGGCATCTAAATACAAACTGGCTTATCAATTAAGCATTCGGACGGATCCTCCCGCCAGCCCCCATTAAGAAGCACTTCTTCATAGGATTCGTGAGAACCACATCCTGGAGTCGAACTGCGGTTTCCGCTGTCGTGAAGCAACATCACCGATTACTGCACAAATGAAGCCACCGCAATACCACCCCTGAATACTCGGTTGCATTTGTCCAAGGGTAACGACCAGGTTGCTCGAAAGCCTCAAAAGAAGGTCAGTCAATGGCAATAAGGACTTCCCATTCCATTAACATTCACCAATGTTCCTGATTACTGATGGACATTCAGCTGCCCTATCGATTTTACCAATGTTTTTACTTCATTTGCCGCGGTATTCAATAAAGCGTCATGATTCCCCCCTCTCACTCTAAAGTGGCTGTGGGTGTTCTAAGTTACTGCGTAAATTATATACACCGATTGGCAGAATTTCTAAGCCTATATTTAGTAACGTTGAAACCAATGATGTGTATACAGCGAGTTGCTTATATTCGCCTTCAATGGGAATGGTCCGATCGACACATCAGGCCTTTCTGTGATCAGGATATCCAAATGAGATCGGCTTTTGCCAGCAACGGTGAAACTCAATGAAGTCATTCATGAAATGAAGACATTTATTAAAAGTCGTGGTGCACAGAACTGAACAACCTGTAGAGTTAAATGCATCTGAGTAACCAATACTCTGGAATCTGTAGTTGAGACCAACGTGCACAACAAAAGAGCAATAAGAAACAGAGTTAAACGTTAAACACGGGACGTCAAATTCTGGGAAGAAACTCGCCTGTGGGAATGGCTTAACAATAACAGGGTGAAAGATTGAGTGTGAGCCTTTGGTATGGGTTCAAAGTTAGCGCACACTACTCAGTCGGCAATTAGAGCCCACGACGTACCTTCGTTTTCTGACGATCATCGGAAATGAGGGTTAACCTCACGGACCAACCAACTGCCTATTTACCACCGGTTTTGAACAGTTTCAACCAGGAAAGTGAGACGAGTTCAGTTATCCACCATATCTAACTGAATATATGCTCTCCTAAGCGGTTGCTGAGGTGATGCAGGTGGATGTGTTGTGTCGAGACGACCAATTCCTACTTGGGTGTATTTACAGTTGAGCACGTTAATCTGGTTTGAAGACTGGAGAATCCGTGTACTGCGTGCTACCGCTCGGAAGCAGTTTGGTACTAGACACTCATCCCTTCTTTTGAAAACATAACATGGCGTATGTACATACCTTTGAACCAATGTTGCCCAACGGATGGCACACACCAGAGGTCGTCGAAAAGTTCAGTTACTGACTGTATCTACAGTAAGGGAAGTGGACACAATCTTTGGGTCAGTCAGCCAAGTAACACTGGTATGTAGATTGGATGATACACCAGATGCAAATACACGGAAGTACCTCTGAATGAATGCACATGACTATGGTATATCGCATGAAGCTGTACTTGTTCAACTGATTATTAAAATCCAGTTAACGCATATGTGTATGCACACTCTGTCTCGAAATTATACGAGCGCAAGATATTTCGCACATATCGCTTATTCATATGGAGGGTGGACTTCGCTGTGCGCACATTTACTTACAAAATACACGTAACTTGCAGCATTTTAGTTCACAACGGAAAAGAAAAACAAATTGGTGTAATAAGTCCAAATTATCCTGTTCCATAATTACACACACACCTAAACTGGATTACGACGCTCTGACTTGGAAAATAGCATCCATTCGTCTTGAAAACTCCTACGCATCGATTTTATATGTTGTTTATCAAGGTATGCAGGCGTGGAAGTGGAATTTCACCCCAAGCTTCTTGAACATCATCAAACTGCAAGTTCTACGTACAAGTGCGTACGCTCTCATATACTTGCCAATCGACGAGCCCTAAGTGTTCCCAGCTGGGTTCAGTTCCAGATTGTGTGCAAGCAAAGCCAGGGGATCTATAGTAAACTGTGTAAGCCACACTTGTCAATTCAGCAATACGTACTTTATTTCTGAAGCATCCACGTCCAGTAAGCACTAGATTGGTAACAAATGATACAGAAGGGTGAGCATACAAGATTATGCACGTTGTTTCCTCTCCAGAAAAACCAATCCGCACTTATCGTTGAACCTGAAGGCAGTGCATGTGACCTATAAACCACCCCCGAACGAGTGTCGATCGTGCAACTGTGTCCTTTCTCAAATCGCGCCATTACCTTATCAAAACTGATTCCCATCACCGCTGAGGAACACCATTCCCAATCGTATATCCAAAGCATACGTTCGTATCAGTGGCAATTCTTGGATTATGTGATAAAGTCAACGACTAAAGGCCCCCAGTTTTCGAACAACCAGAACAACTGCTCTCAAACAACTCAGGTCACGCTGCATTCTGACATCATTTATACTCAATGCCATTTGAAACCTTTCACACTGGTTTCTGTCGAGTTTGAATGGGTTACTTTCTTTCGATCGCTTGAGTTCGTTGTGCCATCCACACCAACGGTGGCAAGTGGATCGTGAAAATGAATTGCCCCACGAACTTCACAATGCTTGTGAAACTGATTTGTCTTATTAAGCGCCAAAGTACTACTTTGTTCAACCTTCTCAAGTTGTGTAGCACAGGATAGGCCGGTCTATAACGGGCTCTCTGCAAGGCAAAACCACTTGCAATCAACAGACTAATAGCGTTCAGACGATAATCCGCATGATTGGATGGCAGTACACGCCTGTATGGCGAGTGAAACTCAACACCCTGGTAAGTTAAGACCATGACGATGAAAATAGCACAATCCAGTCTGCGTTGACGTCTCCGTACGACAGAGCAACTTTGACTTTAGTGGGTTTTAAGAAAAGCCCATTTCCAACTGTGTCTTGTAAGTGCGTGTGTAAACAGGGGGCTGCCTTCATCCGTACAAACGAGAGAAATCTGCGACGAACCTGGTGTCTCCATCACTATGAGACGTAGTGCATAAACGAACTGGCCGACTGCATATCTCCCTCGAAGGTAAGGATGATTGCGCCGATACTGATGAATCAATAGTTGTCAGACATTAGCTGTGCTCGACAGCTGATGAAGTTTTCGTTGACCGACCAAGGGTAAACAGATTTGAAATCACTCGCGTGAGGCGGATTGCAATGAATTAATTAAATTCAGTCACAATGGTAATCGGCCTAGCGAGACGGTCACTCGACTCGAGCAATCATTTACATCAACAATTATGTGGAATACCCTAGAAGGGAAATTATCAAACGAAAGTGTGTACAGAAGCGTTGTGGATGCAAGCACGCTACTGACTGCTACAAACTCACATGTCGGACAGCACTTCTAACCAGCAAGTTGAGTAAGAGTGATGTCCTCAACCCGACAGATATGTACCCATTTTATTCAACGGAACAGCCAGGATTTCCACAGCTCACGGCCAAATAGTTGCTTGAACAACCAGCAGTTTTATCTAACTGTCTGTAGTCCTAGTGAATAATACCCAGTGCTGTAAAGTCTCAGCTAGTATGCGGAATGCGTGACCCAACCATCCTAAGCCATGCATTTATACTCTCCGATCAATTGGCCGAATACACCGATTTTTTGGAACGAATACTGATAAACTTTTGTGCCGCTCGGGCGATCATCTCACTCGATGTGAGCTAGCAGGGGAACAGTGGTCGTCAAACATGGGAAGTCCAGTGATACCTCAGGTACGCAGAGTAAAACATACCCCATACAAGCACAAAACATCCCTCCTTTCAACAACCGACGTCACAGACGATGCAGATAGGCAAAGACGACACCTGTTTCCCATCAGCAATACAACCTATTGAGATGACATTATGTAAATATGTGAAGCCGTCCACATTCCTAGGCGGAGTGCACGTAGCAGAGAACGTGGTAGTGGGGGTGTCCCAGACCAGGAGCAGCACTCTGCACTTTGAAGGTGAGGAGCACACCTCACACACAGCAAGTTAATTCATCTTACTTGTCTTCACCAAAGAACCTAAACACCATGTCATCCGCATATTGCATGACCGTCGACTCAACACCGTGAAAATACACGTCAGTAAACTCACTGGATTCCTCAACCATCTCCAATCTAGCCCACAGTAAAACAAAACAAGGGAAGAAATTGACGACTGACAAATACTATCAGAAGTGAACGAACGATAGAGCCGTTCAAAGGATCCCACTCTGCTTGCTAATCAAGTACACAATGAGCTAAACAGGGGCATGCATCGCTCCAAATTTCTCCGTAAAAGGGACAGAACCGTGGAACGTTATGAGCAACCGAGTCGATGATAGTCTTAAAAATTAAAAAGATAGTTTCGGGTCCTAATGTGGCGAAACATTTGGTCGATGAAACCCCACTAATCTAGCTTCCTCTGCGTTTAGTGAATAAACGTAATATGACGCTAGTGATTAAATTCAATTCGATCGGAACTGCGATGCTGCTCGCGGGTGTCAGAGACTCCGGGTCCGTTGTCCGAAAATAGGAGTAACAGTTGACATGCAGTTACCACGTACCTGATCAGTTTCCGAACCAAGGGTTCTGCTATTAATTTCTTTCAACCATCTCTGGAGAGTGACGGAGCCCCGTCAAGTTCCAACAACTTGAACTACGAGCCTAACTGTGCCACCGACGGTGATCTTGCCAAATCGATGCGGCTAGCTGGTGAGAAGGAAACCATAACTTTCAACTCAACGGCTGACACAGCCATTAACCAATGGGAATGATATTTTGTCATTCCCATACAAAAAGGTCGGCTCCACCAGAAATGCTCCTGAAGAGTAGCAGGTAGGTGGTATGTTTGGTGTTCGAGCATAATACTGATAACGGTGAGGCTCTTGCAAGCATGTCTCCTACGGTCTGCATGTCTCGAGGAGGAACTGTGTCACACGAAGGCCATCCTACGCATATCGGCTCTGGGCACAAACTGATCTTGCAAGGGTCAACTGCAAGCGAATCTATCTTGATAAAAACTGTCGTGCGCTTTTGATCAACCATGGCTGGGGTCGCCGTTTCACGTGATTGCTCGGAGAGCATAGACCTGCACGCGTAGGAAAATCCTCTATCATTTGGGCTAAGAGTGCGTAGGATGCTTAGCGAGTGGCACCGACGAAAGAACCATCTAGGTCAAGCCAGACAGGAAAACATAATGAACGCTGTGAACAAGTCGCAGCAGGTATGAAGGCTAGTTGTGAGGTATCTTCTGAAAGATCTGTAAAGTTGCGAAAAAATTCGATTTCTGTCACGTCGACGAACCTTGCACAAAGATGCCGCTCAACCCCACACAGCCCTAGATATGACCATGAGCATCGAGCTGACTGACAGCCTGCGCAGACTACCAGCGTGCTTCAGTTGAGTGTTCCATCTACCGTTCAAAGTATTTAAGTATAGGACGGTTCTGCGTTCTTCGAGAAACAGTAGGAAGTTTGACGGCACAAGGAAGCCGACAAGTCGAAGACGGCTTGGTAAATAAACCGCACCACCCTTGATTAGAAATGATCGACTCGCCTGTTAGGTACAGAACGAAATTAACGCGCCCACATGCATCAGAATCCATGTACCAGGCAGAGATACGTGGCAACAGTGGTGCCTGTGGATGAAGATCATTACTATGAGTGCAAGCCATTATTCAGCCAAATCGATCCTACAAAACTTTCATGCGGCTAACTACGTAGTGACATGAGCTAATCAACTCCAAGTTGTTCAGAACTGAACAAAACATTCCCAATAAGCCATGCTCAGGCACGTTCGGGAGACGAGATGGACACTTGATCGCAGAAATTGCAAGCCAACAAACGCCTTCTGGCGTGGTTCCCACAAAAAAGACCTTCGAACTGTTAGGACATTACAAACATACCAATAGCGGCAAAAATAGAACGAGATTTCGGTTCTTAAGAAAAATCAGGCGATGAACAAGTCTAGCATATTTATTGAGAAAATATAAACAACTATGGGTCACAAGGATGCAGATACAAAAAAGACTTGCATGGAACCGAATTAACTTTGGAAAAGTTGATACACAAGCAGAAAATCACAGTTTTGAAACTATAACCGAAAGCTTATGCAAGCCATACATTTTATATACACCTGGCAAGACGCACACGCTGTTTGGTGACCACAACGAAACATTCACATGGAAAGTATTCTTTTAGTTCGTATGAAAGGGTGTGAAGAATAATGTATTCTTGAGGAAAATAGTAGCAACTTTGGTGCGGAGATAAAATCTGTCAGGCTTGTGTCAAGGACTGGGGATTTGAAAAAATAATGTGTAATATCTATGTACAAACAGGCAGTGTTACACTGGAACTCAAAGGCAAATGGGAGTCTGTGGAACAATCTTACTTAGAACGACGCGATGCGGTCGCATGGCGTCTCTGCGCGAAGGAAACATTTGATGTAGAATTATTGTAGCAAGCAAACTGACTACCTAATACGCCGGATGAAGAATGAACAGGCTGCTGTCGGGCCGAAGCAGCCGTTTGCTTGCGAGATCTACCAGGCACCAAAACTGTAGCAGAGGAGTTAGATTCCATAGGTTTGGAGGTGATGGGGCCAGCGGTAGTGGGAGGAATGTTATCTAGTTTATGGGCAACAGAATCCGTGACCAAATCTGATATATGTCGTGCAGCCCCATGAGTCCTGGAGTGTTCGACATTCGGCGGCAGGTGAGAACGTAAGCAACGCCGTTTGCAATCTTCCTGCTCCAAGTTACAGACAGAAGCAGTGGTGCAGTTGTGTGCCTCAATAACCTCCAGCTGTGTGTGCTCAGATCCCATTAAAGAAGCGCTGAGTGCAGGGAAAAGTCGGAAGTAATCGTTAAATGCATCAAGGTATATGGCGGAAGTTTCCTAAGGCTGTTACAGGAAATCGTTTTCACGAACAACTTATACACAGCATTAGAGCATGTTGCGGAGAAATGGTGTTCTACTGGCAATGTTAAACGGGGACGATTTCAGCGAAAAGTAGGGCGGATCTGTTGAATGAAAGTTACAAGAAATGACGGATATAAGCGCGCGCTGAAGTCGACAATGAAGAGAGAGTAAACGAGTTACGGTGATAGGCAAGCCCACCTGGAAGATCTCGGTATTTGACACCAGTGTGATCCAACACATGAAGCTGCATTAACGGGTGCATTTTTACACATAACACTTGGATTAAACCAACAAAAGAAACTCACAAGTCCTCAGCCAGAACGGTGCACTCGCCAGGATTTTCCTGCGCCTTCGTTCCAGTCGCATCTTCATCCACGAGGACTCGCGTAGGGCCAGACTTTGTAATGGATTGGCAGGTTTCTGGGGGTGGCGTTTCTGTCTTGGAACCGTCCTCTAGCCCACTGCGAGGTGATCTTTGTGGTGCTAACGCGGTTTGCATTAGAGGAGGCTGAACGTCACTGGTAACCGGCAAAGAATGACTGGGTGGTGCGGTCAAAGGTCCCTGTAAGGTAATCGACACAGCTCCGGTGTTTGTGTACATTAAAGGAGTGTAAGACAGGCCGGCATTTAACCAGTTGGCTGCTAGTAGACGGCGCCCCAAGCTGTGAATTCGCTGACGGCAGGCCACAGTTTCCTGAAATGAGTGGCGTAGTGAAATAATAACGCTCGGCAAAGAGAAGATCGATGTTAAAAGGCACGAAAAAAACGCACCCGGTCCCGAAATTCCATTGAACGATGAACAGAAGAAAAACGGAATAACAGTCAGTAAATACAACAGAACACTTTGGTATGGAGGAACCGTACACTTGTCCAACTCTCAACTATCTACGCATGTGTTGCTGGACAGATATGGTGACTGCATTGCCCTTCAAACCTCACGGCGCATCCTCTGACCACAACTCGTTCAGAAATTTGACCCAAGTTAGACCGTATACAGTTCGCGCGTGCGTCATTCTGTCACGTAACAGTGAAGTTCACTTTAGCTGAACACAAAATCGTGTAGAAAAACAGCAAGAAACCTGTGGTCGCAATTTGGGTGGATCGAAGGCCTAATGTGAACACTACACATATATCCGCCAGTTTTTCTAGTGGGTTTAATATATCTTACACTCCGTGGCAGTACCCATTCCAATCTTACGAGGGATGCATCAGTCAACTAGATTGCTGAGTCTCATTTAGAGTTCGTAGGAAGATATCATGCCTTCAAAATGGTCCACGCGACAGAACTAGACTGCCAAAAAGAAAACCCAAGGATAAAATTGAGCCAAAGCAAAATGGAACGTTGTAAATATTTCGAGAACATTGAAACGTGGTTCATCGACCGAAAGTGAACTTACAAACAAAAGTAAATAAGTCTGTATTGCTATCAAACAAGTCAGCTGAACAACCACCTGCATCTTTGGCGCAAAACTTCAAACAGATGGAGACCAAACACAGTGGTAAAGTTGAAGTTAGCAGGAAGATCAACACCGTAAAAAGATGAAAACCGCTAAAACGAAGTCACACTTCACCGTGATTTGGTCTGATTATAGATTTAACTCAAACAATAAGCAACAAAAATTGCATGCGCGCAGAATGAGCATAGTAAATAAGCTCACTAAAATGTCAAAACCCAGGAATCGGAATACACTACTGCGAAATTGTTAAACGTGACCACTGTATAGGGAAAACACAGCAGGTTGTCCTCGAGTTCTATCGTATTTGCGGTGCGCCCATTCAGTTAAATATCTTTTCATAGGTGAGCCTGCAGATTGATCAAAATGCAGGTACGGCTTTGTTCATGTGACAATTCAATATGGTTCTTGACTGGAAAGAAGTGGACCACCCTAAAGAGCAGAACACAATCAACATTCACTCTACTACATTTGCAATAAATTCCCAACAAATACGAACCATGTGGCCCGCTCACATTACAAAAACCATAAAAACAATTTTCGAAGTTTCCTACACACGGTTTTCCATTCAGTTGCGCACCTTGGAAATGCGAATGATACGGCCAAGTATGGAAATATCCTTGTGACCATGTAAACTGCGGTACTGGGGAAGGACGGCGCTGCTCAGAACCACGTACGCATAAGCGAACGCCTCTTTGACCAGTAGCGCCTGATACGATCTTCGTCCGACGTCATTTCCTGAAGGTCAGAAAAGTCGCCATTATAATCAGTGGATGTGATCATAATTAATTAATTAAATACATAACCCGTTTAAATGTGCTAGCAGCAGCGAAATAAAAACGAAAATCGTGAGAAGATACTTTACTGAAGAATACTGGGGAAAATAAAATTAACTAGAACGGTTAGCAGTCACCCAGATACCATTAGTTGGTACAATTTTCCAAGTCAGACAATCAATGACTGGTGTCCCCAATCCGGAAGGCGACATGTACCGAATTTAGTCAACAAGTCTTAGGAGTTTATCACCACATCCATGCCTGAAGGTAACAGCCTACTGTAACCTAACTAACTACATATGCTACAAGTCCTGAAGAATCACAAACCGTAACAATGACTAGGCAAACCATAATCCACAACATAAAGACGTCACACGCTTTGAGTAAACTTTACATTGCATCCATTGCATTACGAAAATGCACAGTCGCCAGTCCGGGTCGGAGGTGCACTGGATTTCTAGTAGAGCGACTGAGGTTCGAATCTGGATTGATCATAAACGTCGCGTAAGCGAGTAAGATAGCAAGCAATAAGGTGGTGCCTACAGCAAATTCTGGGCCGGAAACAGTAAATTACAAATTAAACGTATTACTGTGTGTCAATTCCACCGTATTCCACTCCATTCGTAAAAACAACTTGAATGATCCAAAACCAGCAAAATAAAGTGACAAAAGATACGGAGCTATCTTGAACAATTAGATGATTGGCATCAAACGGAGAGCTTATGTTGTGCTTTATCCCGCCACTAACCAAAAGTTTACGAGCTGGAAACGCATCGAAAAGAATCCCAAAGTTAATCCTTTTCACTGGCTGGGCAAGCCGAGAGTACCATGACTACACACTCAGTAGGCCTTCCGTTCAGTGCAAATAGTGTTTTCGAAGTATGCGCTTTTGACTAACTTTCTTAACGTGACGTGCGTAACAGCATTGCATAATCACGGCTCACCGGTATGTCTTCAAGATGGAGTGGATCTAACACGCCCGCACACTAATCTAACCGGCCGTTGCTTCATGTATTGCCGTGTTACGCATACTTTCCAGAGCCATGGTCGAGAGGAAATTGGCGGCCGGCAGCTCAGTATAGGCCATGAATTCCGGAATGAATGCTGCCCACATACCGCCGGGATTACAAGGTATGATGACCAAGTGTGTTTGAATACAGTGTCACAGACAATAAAAAAACGAAATTCAATGGCACCCACACTGAGGATATATCTTTTGTACACACCACTAGGTTAGTATCGTGACAGCAATAGGATTTCAGATTACCGTTCTGACCACGGTAAATTAAGAGTCGAATCAAAGTGAGAGCCAGTGGGTTTGGTGGGGACGTAAACCAGTTGCGTCTGAGGCTAGAAACTGGCCCTGCCACCTCATGAGTGGATCAATTAGATAAAGGATAATCACAGATAATTGTTGGAATTAAAGTACAGGCTGTTGCGATATCTTTGTACTAGTGAAATTAGTGGTTTAAACACTAGTACGGAGATAGCACCAAATATGACAAAACAAATGCAATGTCAACATTAATTCAGCATGGTACCTACCTGGACACAAAGGGTCCTCGATGCATAAAATCGAAGGGCGAACGCTGTGTACCATATTCTGCAGCACGAGCTCCTTCCGAACATACTCACCGCCATCGGCAACGCGAATGGCCGTTTTCGAGTAATTGAAGTGTCGCCCGTACAATTCGAAAAATTCCAAAAGCAAAGTGCCCAGATTAACTTTGCTCAGACTCCCGTTTTGCGGCACGGTTTGCTAAATAAAAACGCCAAACGAGAGGTTGCCAGGCATTGCATAAGTAGTGAAAACAAATTTAAAAACACGTGCGTGATCCCTATTACAGTGTACAGATAAACCAAATTCAAAAGAAGTGTGATAAGTAATAGGAAACACCTGCATGGCATAACCCAGTTTACCTGAGTAGCCTTAATGGACAAACAGATGATAACTGAGACAGACTTAGCAACACACAGGCTTTGCCACCACCATAACAGCCATGAGCCTTACCAGAAGGTACTGTGGCTCGGGCCACCGCTCACCCAAACAGTAACGTGAAATATCCCAGAAGAAACCGTGGCTATGGTTAAGAATTAATAAAAGACTAAACGGAAATAACAGAAGTGGTATGGACGCAAGTGTGTCATTGACTGCGGCACATCGCCATCTCGGATGACGTTTCTAACCAGTGATTTGAGTGAACACCAGGGCCCCATCCAGGCAGGTGACACCTACCCACTTTGCTCAATGGAACAGTCAAGATCTTCATATTTCGTGATCACGTTGTTGCTTGACTACCACGCGGTTTTACCCAACTGTTGGTGGCCTCAGCATATAATGCCCGGTACGGTAAACGCTCAGCTGGCATACGAAGCACGTGACCCAACCATCGCAAGCTGTGCAACGTAATTAGTTGACCAATTAGTCGCGCATCCCGAGCGTTCCGGAGCACTCGTCGGCAAACGGCCGCATTGTTCACAAGTTTAGCCCATCTAAAGTAGACTAACGTTGACTGGTTGTCACAATGAGACTGGACTTCCACGCGATGTGACGAATTGCGCATCTCGATGACTTATTGGGCTAAACTGGATGGTTTGGTGACCACACCAACAGGGTTACGCATACCAAGCAGGCCAATCGGTAGACCTGACAAACCAGTCTCCTTGGACTCCAGGTTGGCACTTTTTTCTTCTAAAAATTCGCCAGTTCTGGTACACTACCACCCAACCGTTGCCTTGAGATACAAGCTTTTGAACCAAAGGCTTTGGTTGTGAACCCTAATCGTTCTCCTGTCTAGGTCTGGGCGTCCTGGCAGTGACTCAACCCACATACAACCATGAATATTCACAACACTGTTCACTCCATACAGTATGGGCCATCTCGCTGCATAAACCTGGTCGCCCTATCTGCTGTATACAGCAGGGTGGATAGGCGAAAACATGCTACTGCTGACCCCTCCCTTGCTGTCCCATCAATTTTAGCTCTCAGGCCTCTCCCGACCCCCACGGGTCCTACAAAAGATAAGGTTAATCGTAGTGAGCTCGATTTCTTGACATTCCCCTTTAGGTCTCCCTCGTCCGTTGCTTAGACCTAGAATGTGAATTAGTATAGGTTTTGTCAGCATTCACACGTTAAAACAGATAGGTCAACAGACCGCTCTCGCATGAACGTTAGACTCGTTGGGTTTCGATTTCCGCTGTCTTGGAGACTAGAATCTAGGGTAGCAGTCAACGTATGAAACTAACAGCACCCGCATTGTCTACCCCATGCTGGTTATGCCCTTCGGGTGACTCAACGGCCGCCGTTACCGGTCAGGCTGGAGTAGGTAGGGTCCTGAGCATGACGGCTGCAACCGCATTGGTAGATTGGATTCCTGTTAAGAGTAGACTTTGTGCTGTCCGCCTGGCAGGTTCCGTCAAGACCAGCTGTAGATGCAAGACTTTCGGAAATATTTTCACTGTCTGCTTACGCCCTACTGACTGTAGTGACGTCGGTGTCAAGGAGGCGTTTTACTCGGGTCTGACCGCTCTCCTTCGGCTGACACGTGGCTCTGACATAGTCGTTCTGGCCGGAGATACGAACGTCCAGTTCGGCCACCTTTGCGAGGCAAAGCGTCGTTTGGGTGGCAGGTTTGGGATAACATCACATCGCTCGGATAACGCTGGGTGACTGCTGCAGCTGTGCGCTGAGCACAAACTAACTTAGCTAGCATCGGTTTTAATCAAAGTGCACGTCATCGCCATACTTAGGGCCCGCCTTCTTCGAAACACGCCTGATCTAAGACAGACCACATAGCTCTTTGCTGTAGCTGGCGGGATTCCATTCAAGACTGTCGTTCCTATTAGAGCACTTATTTGGATTCAGATCATGCGCTGGTACGTTGTCGTTTCGTTCCTACTGTTGTTAGGCAAACCACCTCACCAACAGCAACGATTGGCGGCTGTTGAGAAACCGGCTTCACCACCGGTAAAGTTTAAGTATCAAACAAGCTTAGAAAGCTGCCTTAGTAGTTCTCACTCCGACGATCTTAATAGATGCTGGACTCAAATCTCATTGGTCATTCGGGAATTAGGTACTGTAGCATGTGGTAACGGGGTACATGGGTTGGATAGACAGTGGATCTTCGAGAAATCCCTGGAGTTATTAGAGGCTAAACGGAACATTCCACCTGACAGTTCACTTAACAAGTCTCCAAGAGATATTCATAGGAAGCTGGAAAATAGTCTAATTGTTGATCGTGAGGCTCAGTAGGTGAAAAAAGTTAAACTAATGGAAACCGCCTTTGCTTCAAGAAACACCCGCAAACTCCTTAAGCTGATCATTGCCACTGGTTCCAGGCGACCGTTTGTCAGTGAAGCTATCAACGAGACAGACTGTACACTCATTTATAATAATTCCAGAAGGTTAGAGCGGTGAGCGGAAAAATTTGAGGGTCAATTCAGCTGGCCTCCTGCTTCTACTGTGTTGCCGCCACAGACCTGTAATGTAGCACCATGGCCAGTAGATTTTGAGCCACCCACTAAGACTGAGGTCCGCAATTGCACTTCTGTTCTCAAATGTAATAGGGCTACTGGTCCAGATGATCTCGTGTCGGTACTTTTCAGATATGAGAAGGCCTAAGTGTAGGATCTGTCTTAGTTGTTTCAACGTGTATGGACGACGGAGAACATTCATGTGTGCTGAAGTCACTGGGTAATAGTTTTTATATTCACGAAATAAGTCCGGGACAATTACGGAAACCATGTAGGAATTAGCTGGACCCCAGTCATTATTAAGGTCCTGGTGCCCAGAATACTTCGTCGATTCACTGTAGCTCCAGAGGAAAACACCACGGAAGAACAGGCATGGTTTCGTAAACTGGGGTTTGCATCAATCGAATTTTTACTATTCGTCAAATTCTGAAGCAGCGTCATGTGTATCGCCAATCAAGAATCGCCGTACTTCTCGACTGTATAGGTGCGTTCGATTCAATGGGTCGACCTACAATTTTAGAGTCACCTATACGCAGGAGTGTACCTATCAAGCATGTAAACACACTGTCGGCGCTTTATTCCCATACTTCAGCCCAGCTGAGAGTTTGCGGTGAACTGCCTGAAAGTTTCAGCACCAGAAATGGCGTACGTCAAGGTTGTCTTGGTGCACGGTTTTTGTCTGATTTTGTCATACACCAGATAATGGAGGACCGTCTGTGTCACTCACAAGGTGTCGGCGTGGACCTCTTACCTGATAAAAGACTGGATGATTTTGATTATGCCGACAAGACGTTGCTGTTTGACAATTTTCAAGCAGCAAAAGCAATGCTAAACGCTATATCGCGCTGTGCTAGGTAATTCGGAATGCGCTTTGCAGCCTCAAAGTGGTTCTACAAGATTGCTGTGGTTACGTAGATTTAATATTACATAATGAAGCCACGGAGGTTGAATACCTAGGAAGATGCATCAACGGCGGCGGCGGAGGTGTAGGGAATGAGCCTGACCAAAAGGTACTGTGGCTCGGGCCGCCGCTCACCCCAACAGTGACGTGGAACATCCTAGAAGGAAACGTTAAGAAGGTCAACAAATACCAAAAGAAGACTAAGCGGAAGAACTAGAAATGGTATGGATACAGGTATGCCATTGACTGCGACACACTGCCATCTCGGATAGCGTCTCTAACCAGCGGTTTGAGTGATCACGAGGACCTCATGGAGGCAGGCGTCACCCTTGATATCCAGGGAAAAATACTTGCAAACTACTTCCTTGTAAAGTACTTCTGCACTTTTAAGAAACGTCCAAACGTAGTCAGAGCAAGTAACAACAACCAGCGTTTTAAAAAAGGTTTGGACGGATGTCTTACGTTAACAAGCATAATGTCTATCTTTAAACTCTCTGTATTACCTGATGATCTTTTTGCGCGTGGTTCGAGAAAACTTTAGCCGTCGGATGCGTATTGCCTAGATAACCACCCCGCTGTCTAACCCCCCTCGAAAACAGCCCGTTTGAAACGGTTTGCTGTATGGTTAACTCACACGGTCACTTAACATTTGGCGAGTTCGTTAAGCCGTTTTCAACTCAGCTTTATTCTAATAACATGAATTTATTCAGGTGAAGGCATTGCCCAATTTGCTGGAAAACGTAAACTGTTGGTGGCCCAAGCATATAATGCCCGGTACGGTAAACGCTCAGCTGGCGTACGAAGCACGTGACCCAACCATCGCAAGCTGTGCAACGTAATTAGTTGACCAATTGGTCGCGCATCCCGAGCGTTCCGGAATACGCGCCGGGGAACTGCCACATTGCTCACGCGATCAGTCCACTTAATGCGGGCCAAACGGATGAGACAACGATGGCCAAACAAAGTAAGCCTGTTGATATCTTCCTTGTGAACAGGCCACGTTTCCGAACCATACAACAGAATGGAACGCACACAGGCATTACATACCCTTCCTCTCAGCGACAACCGAACGCCTTTCCGACACCACAGATGATGCAGTTTGGAAAAGGCAACTCGTTCCTTTGCTATCCTCGCTGATAGTTCATAAACAATATTACATGCTGACGAGATAGTGCTACCCAAGTATGTGAAACTGTCCGGTTCCAAGCGAATTACCTGTGATAAAGACAGTAGGAGTGGAAATGTCCCAGTCTTGAAGCAGCACTTTGCACTTTGAAGGTGCGAAGAGCATTCCATACAAACCAGCCCGGTCACTCACCTTGTTCAGCATGGTCTGCATGTCTTCAGCAGAGGGGCTAAGTAAGACAATGTTGTCCGCGTACTCCAAGTAGGTCAATCTGGCGCCAGGAAAAAGCTCAACACCAAGCCCACTAGATTCACGAAGCGCCCCCTCCAGAATGTCGTCCATGACAAAATTGAACACGAATGGAGAAATCGGACACCCCTGATGAACACTAGAAGTGATGAACGCCCGAGACAGTTGTCCATAAACTCTCACCCTGCTTGCAGAGTGAGCGTACAGTGATCTCAATAGATTCACGTATTTCTCTGGTACTCCCTTGCGAAGGAGACAGCTCCAGAGAACGTTACGAGCAACTGAATCGAATGCAGCCCTCAGGTCCAAAAAGACCACGGCCGTCGGCTGCCTATATGAATGCCGATGTTCCAAGATCCGTCGTAAGGTAAAAATGTGATCAACACACCCCCGACCGGATCTGAATCCTGCTTGTTCTTCACGTATCTGACTTTCTCTGGGTTTAGTGAGCCGACGTAAAATGAGGCCAGTGAGTAACTTGGACGCAACAGACACCAAACTGATGCCTCTGTGGTTGTCACATAGACTTCGGGACCCCTTTTTGAAAACGGGAATGACTGTTGATAAGCACCAATCACGAGGTACCTCTTCAGTCTCCCAGATCGTCTGCAGAAGTTTTGTCAGTTCTGATAACAACCTCACTCCACCATCCTTGAAAAGAGAAGGGGAGAGGAGGTCTGGTCCAGGAGCCTTATTACGCTTCATTAACTTGAGCTCCAGGAACACTTCTGATTCCAGAGGAGGGCCGTCTGGAATGCAGTAGCTGACCAATCGAGTCCCGTCGTCCACATGATCTGGTTGAGGCCAACTGAACTGTTCTTC
The DNA here is from genome assembly GCA_008508345.1 of Paragonimus westermani. Taxonomy (NCBI): domain Eukaryota; kingdom Metazoa; phylum Platyhelminthes; class Trematoda; order Plagiorchiida; family Troglotrematidae; genus Paragonimus; species Paragonimus westermani. Next base: position 13,968 of record QNGE01003339.1, on the reverse strand, counting down.
AAAATGTTCAGCCCACCGGTCAAGTCGGCGCGACTGGCTGGTGATAAGTGAACCATCTTTTTCACATATGGTCTCACTTACACCGACTTGACGGCCAGTACAACCACGGATCAGGGAGAAAAGCCTTCTGCTATTTCCAGATAAAAAGGCCTTTTCCATCTCTTTCGATTGCTGGACCAAGTAGTGCTCACGGTCTTTGCGCAAGCTTTTAGTCAGCATGCGTTTAAGTTCTCGACGGTCATCATCGTATTCAGAACCGGGTGGGATAGAACGACGCTTGTTCATAAGATTTATCGACGTGACGGATATCCAGTTCTGACGAAACTGAACAGCTCCTTCGGAGCGTGCCTGTTCACAGCACGCTTTCATAGCTCCGGCGATTTGTTCCCAGTGTTCGTTAGGATCGTTCGTCTGACTCGAACTGGGCAACTTCTCTGCCAACGCTTTTTGGTAAGCGTTCTTCACATCCTCATCGCTCGAATGCCAGTTAAACACCTTGCATTTACGAGCGTAAGTCCTCTGGGCAAATGACAAAACGAAACGGGCACGCACAACGGCATGGTCCGAGTCCAGGTGGTTGCTCCAAAAGGCACGACAGTCCTTAACAGAGTGGCGCCACCTGTAACTAACTGCTATATGATCCAACTGCGTCCACGGCTGAGAAGCACACGGAGGTCTCCAAGTAACACAGTGCTTCTTCCTGTGTTGGAATGCAGTGCTCGAAATATACAGACCGTGGGATGCGCACAGCTGTAGTAGTCTTTCGCCATTGTCAGTTCGTTGTGCCCGGACACCAAACATACCTCCTAGCCGCTTCTCATCCGAAGAAAGACGACCAAGCTGAGCATTAAAATCGCCCGCTAGTATGATGATGTCTGAGTGTTTAGACTGCCTCAGAAGGTCAACGAGGGCGTCATAGAACGCATCCTTGGTAGCATCCGGACAGCTGTCCGTCGGAGCGTACGCCGATATAATGAATACACAACGCCTTTCTGATTTGCGTCGACAGACTTTTACCGACGTATTGAGTCTGACAGCGCACAAGCGACTGTTCACTGGGATCCAATCGAGCAAACATTGCTCTGCACGGGAACTCAGCGCGATTCCCACTCCAGCTCGACCGTGAGATTCAGCTTCGGCGTCACCAGAAACCCTGAGACAGAAGCGCTTGGATCGACAGCTATCTAGAGGTGAGCTCAAATGGATAACTGTGCTAGAGTCGTAGACTCGCGTCTCCGACACACAGCACACATCAAGCTCCAGACTTGAGAGAGTACTTGCCAGAGCAGCTTGCTGACCGATTTGTCGGAGAGTGCGGACATTGAAGGCGCCAATGTTTACCAGTTGTCTTGGCCTCAGAAAACAATTATCGCCCGAAGGCACATGGAAGGCAGAAGAAATAGGGGGTAAAACGGTAGGAGAAAGTCGTGGTCGGTTAGTAATGTCACTGTTGAGAGAACGATAACTTCTGATACTTCCCGGTCGTTTATGCCGCGGAAGGGGGTTGACTTGAGGGACCCCACCCCGAGCCTCTGACTCAAAAGTCTGACCTGCGAGACAACAGGATATAGGGTTTTCTTGGGGGACCCTACCCGGAGCCAATGACTCAAGAGTCTGACTCACTTGGCAGTGAGGGGCTTGCCTAGCCCGAGGGCGCAGTGAATAAGACAATAATGTCTGATTCTGAACACTGCTGCGCGCAGCGGATGTACTCGAAGCTACATCGGGCTTTTGAGAGATATCTGATGTTTTTCGACCGTATTGGATAATACGCCGGCGGTCACGGTCAACCGTTGGGCGATCGGAGTGCTCTTTGTTTAAGGGTACCTTTTCTAACCCCCTTCTTCCTGATACGGAAGACAGCAGTGCCGCAACTATAAAAATAGTTCTGCTGTATGCCCATAGGATCGTGCCACACTACTTAAGCACTCCTACGCGGTCAGTAGTGCGACATACAATCCTATGATCGTGACTGCTTTTCGTCTGACTGCTCCCCTTTGGCTTGTCTGACAAGGTTGCACCTGGAAGGAGCGGAGTCCTAGTCAGCATAGCCCGCCGGATCAAAACACTACACAAGCCCGACCACCACATCAAGGTAGCAGTATCGGTCGAGGAATCTGAAAATAAAAGCACTCAGCCCAGTCTTGAGACGCTTAAAACGTACGTTTCAGAATTTGGGTCTTCATGACGGTTATTAAGATGCAATCCTGTTTGTTCCGTATGTCCTTGCAGCTGCAGTTCACTCCACAGTCGATCACGCTACTATGAAACTGCGAGTTTCCCATTGGCAAACCCCCAAGGCAGCACGGCCCAACACCCTACTGCTTGCATTCCCCGGGGAATGGATGACATACTTAACCTCACCTTTATGCCGTCCCAAACCCTGATGATGTCCCAGACCAGGGGAAAGCAGCAGTAGTCACCCCTCATGTAAGCAGGGTGATTCCAAGTCCGGTGTTGCCCTTCGCCCCACTGTATTAAAGGCGATAGAAGGCCATATTTGGCAAATAACTGCTCGCAGGTAGGCGATACCTCTGCAGTGGCCGTCCGTACGTTATCGATGTCAACTGCCCCTAACGAATAGACTAGGGTTGGCAACCGAAAGCTCAGAATAAGGGGTGCGTTCTATAATGGCCTATCATAGGGTTAGCCGAGTGCTGTTATTAGGGAAGTTAACTGCTTGTGGAATAAAGAGGAACTTGCTACGGGGTTTCAGGCAGCACCTGAATTTGAGACTGTTCAGGGTCATACAAAATGACGTTGTGACACAGGATTGACCCACATACATCAGAGTCCAGGTTAGTGTGGAGCCCCACATCGCCCTCTTCTCTCTTGGCTTACCACTTTAACCCCAGTCGCTGAGTTTCCACCGCCCCACGTGGACGATACAGGAGGCTGTATGATTATCTTGCTATCGTCCGACAAAGCATTGTCTCAGAAAGACGGCAAAGTACGACGCAGTCGAAGTTACTCATTGAATGGCCCAAATGTAAGCCTATTTCAATACGGCATACGAAGAATGTCACAACGCATGCAAACAAATCATACTTAACGTGGCCTATAAAAACGACCGGCATTTGTGAAAAGATATTGATACTTCTAAGAATTGTTCGCCTCTAGCCAGTCGAACCGACTCCAGGCCACTTTTCACAAACACGCCTCAGAAGTACCCGTCGGAAATTACAAACAATGTGTCCTTGGTGTTTCGCGCAATTCACACCAGAAATAAACGCTTAGGTTACCCGACTCTTGCTGGGGGCCTGACAAGGTCCAGCGTAAGACAACAGAGGGCTCAGGTGGTCTCCCACAGGATACAGGCGCACCCGTCATGGTCTTTAAGTATCATGTGGCATTATAAAAAGCCAGGAACATCAGGGCCATCACGTCCGTCCAGCACACCACACCTATGGAGTCACCCGCCCAATCTATATAACCAACCACGCCGTATACTGGAAGTCAACACTAATCTGGTGTACGCGCTGTGACACAATCTGTTGCGCGGAAACTGGCGATATGTTCGGTAAACTCGTTCAAGGGACACCTAGGCGCATATGTTTCTTAGCAGTCTTGTCAAAACCGGTCTTTCAAATTATCCGTAGGACATTGGGTCAACGTAGACGAAAGTATGTCTGCATGAACATGGACTCAGACTGAAAGAACGACACGCGCAGCCTTGTGGTGCTATATTTTCACCTCTACGGGTAGCTGCAATTCATCTTCAATGTATATCCCCTCAATTTCCTCTGGACGTTAACGAATACACGCTTCAACATTTAGGGAAGGAAAAATCAGCAACGCTACGAAGGTACAAAGCATAAAAACCGAAAACATCAGTCAGCAACTCACCTGTAAAAATCGAACGACCATCAATATCAAAGCATAGGAGCTTAAACCGCCAGTCCATACCTCGTTCAAGCAACGCTGAAGAAGAAACTGCTTCAAAACAAACACTAAGTAAGGCAGGTACGGATAGTCCCTCATGTACTCTTGTACCATCACAGCCGCCAGGACGCTATTCATCATATTGAAACTTATATCAACACGAAGTCCCGTCTCTTTGTCCGTCATTTTCACAATAGGAACCTGGAGCAGATGTTCACGTGTGCGTCAGAAAGCTTACCGAGGCCTTATCAAGTACTTTCAGTTCGGAAGAAATACCGCTTCTCGACAGCGCTCTCTCCAGAGTGCGCAAGGGTAGTGCGTCCCATTTTCCCAGGATGACCATATCGACATCGCTTGGTTCACATGCAAGGCTTACTAAACAAACCCACTGAAGTTACCTGGTAGGCAAGTATAATCCGGTTTTGAAACTTCCAAATACATCAACCTTCAGAGCAAATGGTTTCGGTTTGACCCAGCTTACTTGGCAATGAGGCCACATGCAGTGGACAACCTGTTTTATTTTCCAAACGACAACTTCCCGGGCAAACTGCTCTTCAGGAGTCGGTTTGATATATTCAAAAAAGTCTTTAATTTCTTCTTGCAACCTTAAAGAAATAACGCATGGCTTGCAAAACATACCCAAAAACGCCGAGCTCATATGATTTATCAGTGGATTTCCAGGGAATATCATCTAGGCAAAAGTCCTGTCCCACTGGATAGGTGGCCAGCTTAGTTCGAAATCTCACGTAGGATTCCTTATCATAATTTTGGTTTGAAATCTTGGGATGGAGTGATTCCGTCATCATAAGAAGCTCAACCGTATCGGTAGATCGAAAGTCCCCGTGTAATCTCTGGATTAGTCGTGGTTTCAAGATCACCGCAATCGGTACAATTATATTGAGTGATTCACTTCTGGAAACAGCTCAACTCTGTAGTTCAAAATTATTTTGTTTTAATAGTCCCAAGGCGAAAATAATGAACGTGTGCAATTTTAATTCTAAAGCTGTTGCGTAGTTTCGTTTTCGCATGTGTACATCGTGCGCATGCCCCACAGAGCCCTTGGCTCACCCTTGTTGAACATCTCGCGAACCGGTCGGTCTAAACAAAGTTCCGTGCGTCCATCCTTGTACAATGGATATTAATGGGGATCAGAAAAAGAATGTATTTTACACGTTAGATGACAAAATGTAGGGTGATTACCCTAGTAGCACGACCGTTTCCTGAGTGTTCCCTGAGTGTTCCCTGACCGTTCTCCGAGTGATCCCTGAGTGTTCTAACTAGACACTTTGGGAACACTCAGGGAACGGTGGGAGAAAAAATTGCGCGCAGCCCCATTAAGCGATCTGATCATATGCCGCCCATTATCTGTTTTCCTACGGAGCTCAGTAGCGTCAAACGGAAATCTAATCTCGCACAATTACGACGACTCAATGTTCCAATTCACGAGAAACGATGTAGAAGGCACATAAATATTCATACGTTATATTAAGCGCAATTTTTACAGCAACATCTGTATAACTGTAACCAGTACGTAATTGAAATCACAGTGCAAAAATGTCGGTAACGAGATCGTCGGCTTCTCTCGATGCACGCAATCTGGCCTTCTGAATCCACCTTTGAATGGTTCCCTTGACATCCGCGTGCGATACGCCGGGGTAAGCCTTCTTCATGATGGATTCTACATTTAACAAGCGATTAGTTTAGGTGATCGAACATACCAACGATGGCTGCGGCCA
>QNGE01003338.1:58654-83277 GCA_008508345.1 Paragonimus westermani | reverse complement strand
ATTTCAGGAGAAATATATCGACTTCTCCCAATGCAGCGGTTCTATTGTAATGAGGGAAAAACCTGTCGTGCCTGACACGTCGCCGATATTCTCACGTCTGTTAAAAAAATGTTCCGCATTTTTTCCGATTGAAACATCATGTCAGCCATCGTGAAATATTTTGCGCTGCGAAATTACTTTCATTGGAATTTCCATGGTGGAACATATTTACGTCTCACAGAAACGTTCAATTTTGGGAAATCTGTGGGTTAAATATAGAATTGTACTTTCAGTCCACGTTACGCATACAGCGAATATACAAGTAGTTTCTCGATAAGTCATCCATTTAAATGTTATCCCCAATCCGTATCGACTGCTGGATTTCAAGTAGATGGCGGTCGAAGAAATGTTACTTTTAGAAATGATGAAACATGATGACAGAAATACCAATCAGCTGATGCATGCTGCAGGAGAAGTTACTCGGGTTCACTTATTCTTGATTATGGCTTAGTGGACCGGAACTATCGTGCGCTCCAAAGCACAGCTTAGAAGGCGGATTACTTATTTGTACCGCACAAACTGCATTTCCTCATTTTGACCAGCACTCTCGCCATGAGTACGTTTTCCAGTTGATGGCCTCTCCTATTCATTCGCAAAGCATTTGCTTACGGAATGCTCGGAGAACCCATGCGCACTTCACATTTTTTCGAAAGAGGTTTTGGCGGAGATTCCATGAGCACACCAAACCCATACAAGAAGAGACCTGCCGCACAGCCTCCGAAAACAAAACTTCCAGGTTAATCACATTCGACGATTAAGGCAGAACAAACCTTTCGCTCGGTTTTGCGACTGCCGACAAGCAGACTTCATCTGACTCCCTAACTGTGGCTGAGTTATTCAATACTAATCGGCAGCCTATTTGGTTGCACCTCCAAATTGCCACCTTATGTTGCTAGTGCAGAACTTCCGACAACTGCGTGCCGAGTTTTTGCGCTAGATGGTGAAGACCAGTTGTTCGAGGTTAATTCATACAATGCAGTGGGTCCTGACAAGCCCTGTGACAGAATTTTCAAATAGGTAGCCTCTAGTCTAACAGAACCCTTCCATAAGCTGTTTAGACGGACACCACAGACTCACATTCTCCCTGGTACATTGAAAGAGACGACAGTCGCGCCCATCCCTGGCTATTTATCGACCAGTCATCCTTACAGGCAGTGCATGCAAGATAATGTAGCGCTTAGTAAAGCGTGCCATTCTCAGCCACTCATCACCGAACCATCTTTTTTCCTCTGCCCAGTGTGTCTTCGCTTTTAATCTGTCATGCATGAAAAGTGTGCTGATTTTCGTGGTTAGTCTGACGGAGGCCAAGGGTAATGTTTTCAACCTAGATGCTAACCTTTTTGATTTCGCCAAGGCTTCTGACTGTGTCCCACACGGCCCCCTGGAAAAATCATTCGCTGGGCTGCTTCTTCCCGTTAATCGAACCTTTAGAGCTAAAACCGGATCATTTCTATGGGAGCCCCCCAAGGGACAGTGCTCTATCCCAGTTTATTTCCAGTTTACATCAACGGTCTTCCGGAAAATATTTCCAACTCCGCCGTTTTATACGCTAAGGAGTTCAAAATCTGGGATGCCGCTCATCCTAGCGCACTACAGATTGATTATGAGGCAACTAAGTGCTGGTCAGACGGTTGGAGCCTTACACCAGCTGACAATAAGTGTGCTCATATGCCGCTTGATGAAGATTCTGGCAATGTCTTCGTGATTAATCGTGCTTTCAGCGGAGTAGGTATCATGCAAATGGATTTGACGAAAGATCTGAGCATCTGGCTGCCGTTTAACTTATCCCTTGCGTATTGCCACGAGATGGCGGCATAATGGGATTTGCCGCTCCGAGGATGACTGAGCGCACTTTCCCCCGGATAGGCAAGAAAAAGAATCAAACGCTATTCGGAGTTTGCATAAGATCGCTCCTCGAGTATTCTAATTAGGTCGTGTTTACCGGCCTGAAGAAAGACACATTAGCTGTTGAGCTCGTCCAGCGCGTGGCTACCGAACGAGTAACGGGCCAAAGAAATGGCGTGTGCTAGTTGTGACTTGAGCCTCCTGATTTGTATCTGCTTGAAGTGGTGATTTAATACACACACTTCTTCAGAGTAGGCTTCGCAGAACAGATCCTCAACGTGAGGAATAATGACGGCTGGCGAAGACAACAGATAACACTTCAGGCTCAGTCCGCGGATATTACTCAGCAGCATTTCACATCTTGCAGGATTCCCCAGCATCTGAACAAGTTACAAAGCGAGGAAGAAGCTACGTATCCAAAAATCGGTTCAGAGCACCGGTTGATTTTAAATTACCCAGAAATTGAGTGAGCGAGTAACCATATCCATTCCCTGGTGGTTACGGTGAAACCCGAAATCGGCGTAACAAACTGATTGCAGAGACTGCTTATCAGAACAACAAAAAATACGTGGGGCGTAGAAAGAAAAAGAATGGGGCGTCTTGCGTCTCATTTTAGAACCAACGTAAGAAACCCCGAGTTGCCGCGGAAGCGATGCGGTTTTCCTATCTGGGGCTTATACAGAACGGCGCATAAATGAAGAGTATATGCCTAAGTGCACCATCAACGATATTTTGAAGGTAATTATGTTTACTTTCCTGTCTTATTCATAACTCCATGGAGATCGCGTGATATTCATTCAGGTAAACCGCGCAGAAACAGCTTAACCTAGGCTGTTATTTGGCTTTCACTTGAGGGTATATTTCCCGGCAGATCTTCACTTTTAAGAATATCCACCAAAATGCTGAAAGCCAGTCTCGTAAGAATACTCCCCGACAGAATCGTAGATGATGAGTATTATGTGACTTGAACGCTCCAAGTACAAGTGCAACAATTCACGTCTGATCGTTGAGTTACGCGTAGCCCAACAAACGGATCCCCAAAATGAGAACAAGATTGGATCCAACAATTTCTACGGTACTATTAACGAAATGCATCAATAATTACAAAAGGCAAACCTCGATCGTTCGCGACGATAGTCTCGTCCAGTAAAATTAACGGCTTCTCAAAAGGACCAACAAGGACAAATGTGAACACACAAGCCAGCAGACCAGGACAAGAATGGCCACTCGCGCCGCGGATATTTAATGACACATTGGTTCAATAAAACAAAATGAGGTGGGTGAGGTAGTGGTAACAAGTGTCATGTTAGTGGGAAAAATGGGAAATGCAAACGATGGGAACAAATTTTCTCAGTTCGTAGATCAACAAATTTACACCGCCAACCAAAATTCGTCTGCACCTGACAGACCGCTGGTAATGTTGTACAGTCCTGGCACCCTATCTATCTATACTTAATATAACTATCCACACGACATACGTCGGAGTCGTCGCGAACCGTAACAGTCATACCCCTCTAACAAACAGAGGCGCCTCATATCTCTCCTCATTAGACCAGCCTTCGTGCGACCCTCTGCAGTGCGGACTAGTTCGTCCGCGTCTACTTCACATTTCGTAACTTGTTCCAGGGGCCACTGATCCCTAGACAGCCATCGGATACAACAGGAACAACGTCACCGACCTGGAGGTTACGTTGCCTTGTCAACCATTTCTGGCGCACTGGCAACGATGACACATACTCTCGAGACCACCTTTTCCAAATGGTAGTTACCATGTTATTCACTTGTCTCCAACACCTAGTGTACCTGCCTATCTGATTGCATTCTCGGACCAGCCCTGTATTGCTCTTCAAGAAAAGTAAGCCATTCGGGGTTAGAGTGATGTTGTCAGGACCGTCTGCCGCAACAGGAATCAATGGTTTGTTGTTCAAAATACGCTCTACTTCAGCCAATGAAGTTAGAAAGGTTTTGTGATCGGTTCGTTGCTGTCGGCAGATTGCGTTCAAAATAGATGACAGATCATATCAATCGCTCCCATACCCTACCCCGATGACTAGCATACGGTGGGTTGAAGTGCTACTGAATTCCCCTTTGTAAGAGCTTTTCATTGACGGACCCGCTACCTAAGTTGCGGACCCAGCCTCTAAACTCTTTGTCAGCGGCTACGAAATTGGTACCGTTGTCAGAAAAATTGCCTCAGGCCTACCTCTACGTCCGATAAATTGTGACGGGGCCATAATAAACGAGTTGGCATTCAACGTGTAAGCCACTTCGATATGCATTGCTCGGAACTGTAGGCACGTGAATATACATCCATACCTTTTTTCAGAATTCCTGTCCCTTTTCACATAAAGGGGCCCAAAATAATCCAACCCAACGTTCGTGAACGGATGCCACGCTGGGTCTACCCTAACAGATGGTAGAGGAGCCATTAGCTGCTTACCGACTGAAACACAACGTCGACGGCAGGCTAAGCAGAATCCAATGACTCGCTTAACCGCTGCGCCACCCTGTATGGTCCAGAAGTGCCTCCTTAGTGAACAAAACACATGAGACCTTCTGGAGGGACCTTCGACCTTATGATGATATCTTATAATAATATCAACGATGTGATGGCGCTTAGACAAAATTATGGGGTGAATGGTCTCAAAACTGTAAGCCGATGGCGAAAATCGACCTCCTACCCGTATAATTCCTTCAATCATGACGGGGAACAATTTCTTCAAGGAGCTCCTCTGAGAGAGAACAGGGAGGCTATCACAGCCAGACAGCCTGGACAGCAGTGCTACCTCCTCGGGGAGGCACTCTGACTGTAATGATCTAATAAAATCTAATTCTGCCGCTTTGATCTTCTTTAAACTGATGGGGCCAGCTCTCAAAGTCAATTCCGAGTGCCCGTCGTGGAATTCCATAATGTCGCACTTGAACCGGGTAAGCCATACCACGGCTTTAAGCAATCACGTCCAACTTGAACGACAAAGTTACCATGAGCCGGCGTCTTCTTTAGTTCACTGTCGTTGGGTTCAACGAGAGTTGGGTTTCGGAGGCCATGGTCTGTAAGGCCGACTCAAGAACTCAGGGCCTTTCAAACACTGGTCTCTTATTGGGCCGTCCGTCAAACCGCGCGAAGCTAATTCAGCCGGATTTTCTTCGGATCTCACGTGTCTTCATTGTTTGGGTGTCAACGTCTGATGGATCACAGAAAGGTGGTTAGCCACAAACCTGCAGAACAGAGTTGACACATTGTGTATATAATAGAGGCCGATCATGGAATCAGTCCAAAAATAACAATATCGGATCATCTTACCCAAGTTGTCAACGATGATTCCATGTGACCTCATGGCCAGGACTGCTGCGACTGCTTCGAGTCGTGGGATAGTCACCGCTTTGGATGATGCAACTCTAGCCTTGTTAAACAGTAGTGCACTATTCCTGGTACCTCTATTTGAGGTGAAGCATCCATATGCTATTGCCCCATAACCCCCTTCTGAGGCATCACAAAATATGTGCAGCTGGGATGGCTCTGTAGCAATAACCTGCGAAAATAGTGTGCAGCGTGGAACTCGGAGGTAATCAAGAGCCTTCAAGCTTGACAAACAAGCTTGCCACTGTTTGCGATCTTCTAGACGCAAAAGTTCGTCCCATCTCTGCTCGACCTTCATTGAACGGAATTCAGGGCAGCGTTCTAGCTCATGAATCTGCTTACACAAGAGAGAGCTATCTGCAGAGAGCAATAAACACTGCTTAGTTACCCCGTAAGTTGAGGCTTTCGCCTTTCTGCCGGTATCTCTCGGTGTGCCCAGCTTGTTTGAGCCACACGTCGCAGCGGATTTGGTGATTTTGTGGTCAATGTCATATGCAACCTGGCCAAACCTACTACGAGCAATTCAAGAATTCCGTGAACTAAACTTGCGAAGTTGTTCAAATGTAGGCTCCTGACCAAACGCCAGGGCACGGTCCACGACCTCGGCCCATTTGTGTTGCATGCTAACTGGCAGCGATTTAACAACTCTCTACGAGTTGTCTACAGATATCAGATCAGAGAGGTAGTTCATTTTGGTTAAGGCTATCTCACAGCTCTGCATCTTTATTGATAGCTTGGAAAGAGCATCTGCTGTATTGTGTACAGTCCTTCCCACAGGCAACAGCCCATTAATGAGGGAGCGAGCAACACGGTACGGCTGCCCGTACAAATCACTCAGTATTTCGCGCTCTCGGCGATAGGGAGAGGTTGGCGGAAGCATGACGCACTCTTCAATGACTTCTCCGGCATGACCTCTATAATGATGTAACAAGTACAACATCCGTTGACCGTCATCCGATACATTCCTTTCGACATAACACTCAAGTTGTCGAACGAACTATCAGTAATGTATGGGGTCGCCATCAGACGAGCATAACTCAACTTTTGGAAGGTCAAAACTAGCGGCTGTTGTCAGGTCAGAATACGACGGATGGACTGGAATGGGATGCTCATCGAGTCGTACTGGCCTCAAACCTGGAGCCATTCTTACGTTCTCGTCCTCTAAATACTGCTTCACTTCAGCATCACGATCAGCTGATTGCTCTTGCTCGAGGTCAACATCAGCATGAGCATCCTCCTCTTCAGCTAGGTCAAGCATAGCCTAGCCTTCTCAACTTCCATTCTCGTCTGGGCCAGCTTACGTCCTAATGTCGTATTGTCGTATTATTCTTACCCGGTTCCGGCTCATCATCATGGACTAGCGTGTGATGGCGTCGATCACAACCGGTTAACACATAACCTATCTGTACCCTACAGGACTTGACCTTATGGTTCGCGTTCAGCCAAACAAAACTGCGTCCGATGTTTTTCAACATTGCATTGCGTTGGTCCAAATACTGACCGTTGAACCAACCACAATCGGATATATCGTGATTGCCTCACAAACCGAGCATTTCAAATTCACCTTCTCATACGGTACATCTACTCCGATGTTGCATCTAAGTACCTGACTCCAGAAGGTTCAGAGAATGGTGAGTTACTCGTCCCGCTTTGTGAGCAAGCATCCAACTGACCATACTGACTAGCACTGACTGCCACTCTTTTCTCCACAAAACGTAACAAATCGTCAAAATTAGGTTCCCTCCCGTACTCAGTTATGCTCTCGGCGGCTTCTGCCAACCTTTCCTGCAGATGGTATGGAAATCGCTCAGCTGATTTAATGAGGGTGGTTGTGCAGTTTAGCTCTGCACCGTAATCTGGTTGCATCGACATCGCCTGACAGTCTATCATTTGAGTGTCTAGTCCACGCGACATCAACGTCGCCAGCGACTAATCTAGGACCTATGAATCCTCCATACTTACCGCTGGCAAAATATCACGTCGGCAGCCAAACTGTTGGTGCGAAATTCTCATAGCCTCTGTGAAACCCACCTCCAAAGAAAACAGCGCTCAGTGCTTAATCGCCTCTTTTGCCCAACCACGACAAAAATGCAACAAATATGGAAGCTTCGATCCTTCGTCAACTAAATTATCTGCTAGGTTGCCTTCAAAATTTATTAGAAAGTTAAAGTAATTCTTCGGGGATCCTTCGAAACTATCTACCTCAATTTTCGGAATATCACTTCCGTAGCTGCGGAATTGCACAAGCGGTTACGCTGTACAAGGAAATTGATGGTGTTCCACGTACCTGACAGAATAACTCTGTTGACGGTGAAAAGGATCTTACTCAAAGCCAGTAAGATGGAAGAACAAGAATGCTAATTTTTAAGATTCCGCAAGAAAGTACAGCAGAAGCACTGTCCATTGTTGCTACAGTTCACAAGTGAACTTGTAGCGTACGAATTTGTCAGAAGAGAAGAACAAATCAGGCGTGGCACATGCTTCAAGTTCACAAAAGTGTTTTGTGACAAGACGCCACTCCAAGGGGAAATATTGCGAGCCAATATTTCTCGAGAAAAGAACACAGTCAACAATCTTACTGATCTGACTGTAGACCTCGACTGCTCCATGAGTTTTCTGAACCCGCAAGTTGCAGCTGGAAACGTCGTTGCGTCATCCAATTTTCCTTTCTTCCTTTGTCAACTAAGATTTTCGGTGGACCATTTGAACAAGCATCGGGTTGGCGGTTGGCCGACATGACTGTTGGGTGGGGACAGAATTGGCTGATAATTATGTGGACGTGCCTGATAAGTTGTGATGTAAAAAGACGGAATATAGTTTCCCTTATTTGCTGGTATCCTTAAATAAAATTAGTTAGAGGGGTTCCGAAAGCTTCGAAAATGTTGGAAATGAATAGCGAAACTGATTATTAATGAAATCACTGGATTTAGAGAGGCCAAGAAAGCGTTGCTCGCGCATATTTTCCTTTCCGCCGTTTATGGTGCCTGATTCGCGCCATGTTGCTAAATGGGTACCGCTACTCTATCCGTTAGTCTTAGCTCACGATTAAGGGCAAACGATACCCTATGCGGAAACACTTACTGCTGCTCCATCTACTCGTCCTAGCTTACGACTGAGGGCAAACAATACTCTACGCTGAAACCCACAGAAACACATCGGTAGACGAGTGAAGTCACTGAGGAATCGAAAAAATTGGTCTATGTCTGTGGAAGACGGTTCACAATATCACAGGTTATCTTCAACACAGAACGTCGGTTTACATGCGTTTTGGGTGTCCGACCGGATGACTGAAGCCGTGTATCAGATAAAATCTTCGTAATCCCGTTAATCGAATCTGATACCTGCAACTGTGTACACATGTATGAAGGAACTCACTTTCCCCAATTGTATCATGGGGATATTAGCTCCAGGTGATATCGATTTGCACTTTTTCCGGCTCGTCCACAAGCGCTACATTGTCTAAGTCAACATCCATTGAAAGCACTGTGCAGGACATACTTTTCGTAGTCACTGGAGGAGTGCAAACGATGGCTGAACTAGAGGCAGCTGACAGGTCTGTGAGTCTAAAACGTGCAACTACCAGCTAACTGATGTTAAGCTGGTTGCCACAGAATGTAGACCCAAGTATGTCGACCACCTGAATACAGTCAAAGCGGAAAACCAGTTGGTCGGCAGCACAGCGATAGCTTTCCATCTGTACCGGCTCACCGCCGTGTCCACATGGCAGTCCCGTTTAAGGATTCTCAACCCATCTCTGTTGCTTGCAGCTTGTATATTTGACGATGAGGAGGCCGTGCAAAGATAAGCCAGTCTTAGCACGTACTACTATTTCACTCGCGAAGGCAGAAATGCTGTTAAAAGGGGCCACTGACGTGGAACTGCTGCAGTCATGCAGTTTTTCGAGTAAACTATGGTGGGCATTATAGTGGCGGTTGAAGTTGACTGCAGCGAGAGGTCGAATCTGCGGGCCAACCAGCTGTTAAATTGACAAGTTGTACTCCGCCAGCCACCGCTCACGAGTGGGTACGCCACCTTTGTATACAGAGATAAACATTGCAAAAAGACTTACTGTGCAAGTGGAAATGTCTCCGAAACCCTGACAGAATATGTATGCAGGGAAGCCACTATGAACGGTTAAAATGACACTCACCAATGATTTGCATGTTATCGACGCCATCATGTTGCACACGAGACTACAATGTTCAACGTGATTACTGTAGAACCACTTACCTTGCACTCAGCTACTGTTTTGAAATGGAGTCGTGGGGTCTTCCTGTTCAGATGTTTTCGGACAAGAGGGTTTGCGAACCTGGTCATTCGGTAAGGAATGTTTTTGACTTACAAGTCAACATCGACAGCTTCACGATGGTGGCATCCGTAGATGGTTTGTGTTTCAGAACCAGCCGCTCACGGTGGATCTATATTTTCCATTGGTTAATGCTGAGAAATCTCCAGGGTGCGTCCTCTTCCCTGAACGTTCGTTGGCATTCCCCAGCCAACTACTCATGCGACTGCCGAAGTGGACGACATCGCTCCGTGCATGAATGGCCCAATTAGGCTAGATGTACAGCCATGACAACAACTAATCCGTAAACTTCCTATCCGCTCGGTGGGTGATATTCAAGTCATGTTTGAACCCACGGTATACAGTGCGAGGTGCAAATTACTCTCCCCCATCGTCTACTGTGGCCATTCGGTTGATGAAGACTGCGAAAACAGTTTGTCTTTCAACAAACGTGACGGAGGAATTTCATCCACCTACATCCTCACGAAAGGCGCCACGCACGTGGAATTAACACATGTCGCAGCCGAACACCACACGGGCTATCCTCATTTGCGCGGCCATCACAACCGCATTTGCCGCAATGTGCTGTCCCATCATTTCTAGAAAATTTCCAACAGCTAACTTAATGACGCACAATCCTCACTACGAACGTACCAACATATCACCGGTCGGCCGTGTTCCATGCCATCCGTTACCGAAACCTGGTAAAAATTTCAGCTCAGAAAGCTCGAGGAGACGTTCAATGACATACTTTTGCCTGTTTGTCCAGCGGGTGGAATCCACATTCACACCATGCGGGAAACTTTGGAATAGTTCCACTCGCGCTCGCTGAACAAAGCAGATACGCGTACGTCCCTTGTCATTGTCCCCCATAGTGCGCACCACGTCCATCGCTCTGAGCATTAATAGCACCTCCGTGAGGTTATCTAATGTTCCATTACCATCCTCACATAACAAACTCACTCGATATAGCAGGCTTTAGCTTGCGGCGGATGTTCCCAATGTCAGCGATCGCGATAAACTTCCCGTAACCATCCACCACGTACAGCTTGACGTCAGCACTCGTCGTGTTTTACTGAAACAAGCTTCTGCATTCGCTCAATTCACCGATAGGGAGTCTGCGATTGTAGGATGGTACTCGTGTACCAGACGATTGAAAGGGTGGTTGTTCTCCAGCTCGGAAGAGCTGACAACCTGACAGACATTTCATCAGACCACATTAAACCTCGAGCCGCAACACTTGTCGCAAGTACTGAATTGCCAAAACTAACAACAGTTAATCCACTAGACAAGTCGCACAACCCTGTATACGCCACTACGCTTCTTATATTTCGTACAGCGGTGACGAATCTAGACGGTTTTCTAGGAACCAGAGCCAATTCATCTTATCCCACTTGTGAACCGTTTTCGACTTCCGGCTCGTCACTCAAACGTGAACAACGCCTAAGTCCCACATGTAGCTCTGGAGGTTATCCTGGAACTGTAAGAAAAGGTGGAGTTCACGACCCTCAAACATCTCCTCGAAAGCCGCTGTTATTTTTCTATGGCCTATTTAGTTGCATTAAAATTGCTGGGTTTTGACTGATGTTGAATGGCGGCCATACGCTTTGCTCTGGAGAGACTCCATAATTCATCTTTGTCCTTACGTCAGCTACTGTTACCGTCTCCCATAACCTTATTTAGCCTGAGCCCTGTATGCTTATGAATGCCAAAGTTGGGCATTATTCTTCTATATTTTTCCTTGAGTAACCTGCGATTCCCGTCGTTCCCCGATGCACGAACATTCGTTTGGCACTGATCCAACCATGACCATTTCTTTCAGTGAGCTCAACCCCGTTTTATTGTCCACAATTGTTGAGCGGTGCGTGGTTGTCGATTTGTTGCGCAGGTAAGTTTTTTGTTCAATTTCTGAAATTTTCCACCTTCGAGGTGAGCATCCTAAATTTTTTGTACATTGAGTAAATTAGTACCGCATCAAATCCCGTTATTACGAGCGAATTCAGCCTAACCGTTTCGATGGTGGACTAGTTCCGTCGTTGAATATTGAGAAGGGTATTTACCGGACCAAAAAAATTACGCGTAACTCGGCGTGAACCTGAATTGTTAACGAAACATTCAGTAACCGCAATGCAATACATTTCCTATATATAACGTATGTTCCGATGCAATAAATAATGTCTGCATCATCTTGTGACTAGTTACATATGGTTTTTGCAAATACATATTAACATAGGCACTCATAAGCAAACACGACTGCAGCCATGCTGATTTTCTAAACTCACACGCGATAAGGTCTTTATTTTAATCAACGGCCCGTCGGAACACACAGATATGAGTTCAGGACAGATTTCGGCGATTTTGATATTTACGCCATGAACGAGCCCAATCACCCAGAATAGGCGGTGAAGCAACTTTTCTACCTACGCTAACTGAATGAATGATAGCCTACGACTAGCACTCAAGATAATCAACCACTCGATTGGTTCATGTTCATTATTTCTAAAAGTAACATTTCTTCGACCGCCATCTACTTGAAATCCAGCAGTCGATACGGATTGGGGATAACATTTAAATGGATGACTTATCGAGAAACTACTTGTATATTCGCTGTATGCGTAACGTGGACTGAAAGTACAATTCTATATTTAACCCACAGATTTCCCAAAATTGAACGTTTCTGTGAGACGTAAATATGTTCCACCATGGAAATTCCAATGAAAGTAATTTCGCAGCGCAAAATATTTCACGATGGCTGACATGATGTTTCAATCGGAAAAAATGCGGAACATTTTTTTAACAGACGTGAGAATATCGGCGACGTGTCAGGCACGACAGGTTTTTCCCTCATTACAATAGAACCGCTGCATTGGGAGAAGTCGATATATTTCTCCTGAAATATGTTCATTCTGATATCTCAGTTGATTTTGTGTAATGTAACTTTGCGCCTATGTCCGTTTCCATCATTTTTTGACCTCGGAAATCAACTACCTTCCGGTGCACACCTGACGTCTATTATCCTTTTTTGCATGTTTCACCGTGAGGAAAGCAGCGGAGGCATCCTCTCCTATCCATGGCGAAAGCTTGTGTGAATTCGTTCATGCGCACATTTTAGTTGACGACTGGTTGTTCCGTTTCCCACGTGCATTTTTGAAATTCAACGATGTCCATAGTCCGGCGTTATTGCTGTCTAGAGGACTATTCCCCTTGATATTTTTGTTTGTCCTGAACTTGTTGTGTACATTAAAGGAACAAGTGGCGACAGGTTACCATCGAAACATGCGTTAGGTATCAGGTTTGACACCATACCTAACCATTTTAGTGCATGTTTCAAACTCCCCTCGGAAACAGCCACAAGTTTTGTCATCTTCTCTGTCGTCTCGTGTTTTTATGATCCCCCATGTTCGTTGCCCCATGGCTGCGGCTTGGAAAGATGATGTTGCAAGAGCAGTGCGCAAAAGGATGGGTTGAGGCTGCCCACTAAAATCACAGGACCGCTGAAGGCGACACGGCCATTTGAACTGTTCATCAGGACTTTGTGACGTGAGGACATTTAGGTGCGCAGAACGATGAATTCGTGAGGAGTGACCTTGCGTTTCATGTGTTTTTGACGCACCAGCAGGCGGATACTATTTAGTTGCTCATGTTTGCTTCTTGGACTACAATAGGGATTTTTTGTGCAACAATGTTTCCGAAATCTCGTGTGGCGCATCTAAAATCTGTTTCTGTTGCTCGAATCGAGCTGAGCACAGCTGCTCTTGCGTTCCAAACGATACGGTGGGGTTCAAATGTCCGCTTCAAAGGGTGAATTTTCTGATAAATTCGATGGCCGTGTTGTAGTATTTAAATAATTTCGCTACAGGTTTCAGGTTGTTCGGTGAGAACGTAATATTGTATATCTCCGGTGCCTCTGACAAGGGCGTACGATCATGTGATAATCCCTGAGACACACGGGGTGATAAGTGTGTGGCATGTACGAAAGTGGCTGTGTTGTCTAGAGTTCGTTAGTTAACCGCCGGATATATCTGTCACCTTACTTGAACCCAATGAACCTGCGAAAGGGGTTAATTTGGAAAGGCTCAAGTAAAACTGAACATTGTGGGCAATTTTACCTGACTGCTTCCAATTCGCAGGAGGTATTCCAATCAATACATACTTTAGTGGACCATCGCTTTGCTTAATTGGTTCGAAGCTTATTGGATTTCTATGAATACCGGTCGCGAAAAGATCACAATGAGAGTAGGTAGTTAGTCACCAAGTTGGCTGTGATCAGCCGAAGTGTTTGTGTGGCCACACAGCTATAGGTTGCTTCTCGTGAAGTGCGAATTTTGTCCAACTCGTGCGCTCGTAGGGAATATTGAGAAAGAGTCGCTTATGAAACCTAAGTCCTGTGACAATAGACGGCCATCTCCGAATAAATGGAAGATTGTCCACTTCACTTCCGGACATCTACCACAAACCTCCTGTCAGATTGTCCGCAAGGCAGTACGTGGCAGGTACCGTTATCTGTCACTTCCATTTGAAGGTAGGTCATCCTGCGAAGGCTCAGGTGCTTGCATCAATTCACCACCTGTTTTGGGTTTTACGCATTACCGAAGTCACTAGAAGAGTCAGGGGCAGGTTAATTTTTCGCCTACGTCAGAACGAGACAACTAGCAAACAGGTGATATCTACACTACCGTCTGTGGGAACACCGTCCGGTTGACGCACGTATCGGCTCGGATAATTAAGGCCCAGTCGAAGCAAGAGGATTTCGGACAGTTGAAAAGGGATACGGCTGCACAGTTATGTGCTTGAAATCTGGGACAGTTCGCTTAGGGGTATTACAAGCCATGATCGCACATTTTTTATGTTAATGATTCGAATCATCGAAATGAGAGGAATGCCAACTGATATATATACATATATATACCCGGACAACAGTTCAAGCTTTGTAATGTCGGAATGTTACGTCGAACGAATAGATGGGTGTGACGGTAGTGCCGGGGGGTTTCATATAGCATTTCAACCCACCACGTGCTGGTCACACATGCGGAGTCTGGCAGCGACTGACAAGTTTCATTCGGTGAACTCTGAACGCGGTTTGGTAGAACAGACGCCTGACAATGAGACTGTGTTGATTGTATTTTTTGAAATGGAACAACTACCTGGCAACCGCCCAACCTTACTGTTAGTTCCGCCGCTTTGTCGCCCACTAAATTGTTACTCCTTACGAGCAGTGTCAGAGGAAAAATAAAAGAAACCCTAACCAGAGGCACATTTGGCGATGGAACCAGTCCAACTACCTAGAGGCGGCATTTAGGAAAAGATGGGCAAGAGGTATGTGAATGAGCCAAGAACGCAACTCCCGCATAAGCCAAGTGTAGCTGGTGACATCGGATGCAATGCCAAAATCTACTGGCCGGTCAGCCAGATTGTACAGTGCTTCCCGGGTTCGTACGGCTTAACCCGTATCACTTGTGTGAAAACTGAAGCATGGATTGTAAGGCGTGACGTATTTCACTGAGGTCGTCGGGAGGGCGTCCGGAATAGAAAGCTCAGTAGACAGGGCGATGCTAGTCGATGTGCGTCCGGCGCAGTTCGTCTATCAAGGATTCAAAACTGACTAGCAGGCAGTGGTGCAAGATGGGACTCAAGCGGAGTGGCTTTGGTCTTTGGTACGCTTGGCCTCGGTCGAATCAGAAAACAGGGTGATAGGCAAAGTATTGGATCGTCTCATTTGCTATGCGCTCATTCGTCTGAACACACCCAAAGAGGGAGAAAAGACGTGATGACGCCGTGTACTGGAAAAACGGAAAAGAACTTAGCCTCAGGGGCTCTTAGTGTGTAGAGAGAAATGACTGTCGTACACGGTTGACAAGACGTGGAACAAATAAGTTGGGACGAACACACTTGGCGGTCAACCGCAGTGTGAATCTGACGAGACTGTCACGTATGGTTGCACGGGTAGTTAAAATGACATACTACAGTTCAGATAACCTACAGGCGTTCGTCCGCATGATTGGAATCTAATCAACTCATTGAAATAATGCGGTTCAAATAATGAAAATGCAGATTTATCGGGCGAGATGACGTGATCCGCCTTGACTGCTTAGTTAAGGGAACGCTTCTAACCTCGAAGGGGTCTCTGAGGCATAGCAACCATCTGCAATGAATTCGAACCTAAAGCGTTGTGTTATAAGTATTGTAGATTACTGATGAGTAGTCGGGGATTTAGTTTATTTTCAAGTATTTGTAAACTGCCGACAGTTGGAGGACCAGACAGTGCCATTGTCCCACGCGGGATGGTAATAATCGGAAAAGAATGTGGCAGGCTGCCTAACGCGGTTACCAGGTTTGTTACAAAGCTGTTCTGATGCTCAGGTCATATATCTTCAGCCTTTTTATATAACACCGTTCTAATTTTGTAACTGTAAAGAAGAGTACTGGCGCATATTCTTCTGCTGAATCGGAGGTCATTGTTCAATCTATTTGCTTTAAATCAACAGGCTTAGCGAGAGATGGGCTCTTCTGTCCCTTGAAACGGTCCTCTCTCTCAGCGGATTCGGATAAAACAACGAAAAGACGAAATTCATGTGATATTCTCCGAAGTACATTCTGATTCCACACAGAGAAGTAACTAATTTCAAACGAGTCAAAATTCTATGGAGCGGAAGTCATGGCTCAATGGATTAAATGGGACACAAAAACTGGGAATCAAAACTGTGAGAATGCCGACTACCCTAGTAGCTGTAGCGTCCACGCAAACTGTTTTTTGCTACACGGGGAGGAAACAATGAAGTTTGACAGGTAAAGCCTCAGCAAACTGGAGTATGCGCTCCCGGTTTTTCCGAGAAATCACCGACAGCGCCTCAGGAACATTGACTGTGTCCTGTTTATATTGTGTCTTGCAATCGATGATGCTGGGTGCCATACGTCGGCATCCGCACGGGAGCCTGTCATTTCTATCTAAGTTTTCGGTCATTCGGAAACAAGCTGCTTGGTGCAAACAGCTAGTCGTCTGCTTGTCCTCCCTGTGTAGCTCATACGGCAGTTACACAAATATTCGCATAAACAGTGGGGTGTGACAGGTGTAGACTGTTTTATTGTGGGCAAGGTGATCGGGCTTGCACAGAGGGCAACCTGCAGTCAGAGTTGAACATGCTGACAGACACTGCATGGGTCGACGTTTACCCCTGCGATTTATGAGAAGGTACGGCACAGGCGTCATCCAGAAGGCGAAAAAAACGATGATTTCGAAGAGAATGGTGTATTTAGGAATACCGTTTCTAGAAGACGGCTAGTTAATAGCGACCAGGAGGCGTCTAAGCACCATTGCATACTGTACAGTACAGTGAACTAGAGAAGTCGGAAACAAGTGAGATAACAACGACAGAAAAGTCGCCCGATTAGCGCTGAAACGCTGCTAGTCCTTCTCACGTTAGCACTGACATTGATGGATCTCCATAGGGAACGGGGACCAAACGTGCCTAAGTCCTCCACAGAAAGTGGTTGAAGAGAGAATTCGAAAGTGTATAAGATTACAATTCTCAGTCTTCACTCCAGACATTCGTTTGACGCCAGCTGGACAGGGCAGTCAGACCAGCATGTACCGTAGAATGAACATCGTGTTAACCAGATGGCCGCCCAATTTTGACGTTACCCGTAAACGGTAGCAGTGGAGATGAACTCAAGAGAGAATAATCATTGATGCAGATAAGAAACGGAAATGAACCGCTTATAGAACCCCGAGGTACATAACCGAAGCTGTAACGGTTACTGGGATACGCGTTGTTAGCGCGCACGCTGTAGTGTCGACCGATAGTACGATTCCATCCACCTAAGTGGGTTACTTTGCGCTCCACATTAGTGAGGCTTCTTAATCAAAACTCAGTGGTTCGCTTGATCAACCGCTTTATCAAATCTGAGGCAAATGATGTCAGCATCACTGCCCTGATCAGGTAGTTCTGTCCAATGATCAATAGCTATAGGCTGATTATTCGTGCAAGATGTAGCCTTTCTAAACACACTTCGCACAACAGTAAGGAAGCTGCATGAAAAAACGCTGGTGGACAAAGTCCTGTACGAACGTCTACAGTATATTTGGCAGCCACGGTAACATGGCTATTCGGGGACAGTCACCAGATTGACCGTCTTTAACATCACTGAGGGCAGGAGTAATAATCAACAGAGTTCCAGCTGTTGCTTACCAGACCAATTTGAAGGTACTGTGTGAAATACAGGCTAAGGAAGTTGATGAGCTGCTTGGTGGCTTCACGTTGGGCTTTCGGTGGGGGTACGGCAACGATCAGAGGAACTGCGCCTAAGGTGCAGAATATTTACGAAAATAGCTGCTAAATAATTATTCCCAATGCTGACCCCGTTCATCAGATCGGTAATTCGGATATTAACAGCGGAGTATCTGAACAAAAAAGGCTGCTGAAAAAATCCATCAGAAATTCACGCATTCTACATTAGAGACCGTAGGCCCTGTAGGACCCGAGAGATGCGGTGCTGTAGCCTTTGCTTCCTGAGCTGAAGATGCATATCGCAACATATTTTCCAACTCACTGACGAATCCTTTGGTTAGCCTACATCAATGTTGCAAGCAACCATTCCCGACAAGCATGGCTCATCGGTTTCTGATTTGCGCAAAAACACTTCAACCATTCTCGAACTGGAGCATTTGGAAGCGCGCCCAGGTAAATTGTTTTTTCGTGTAAGCTCGAAATTTTAACGGTGAGGCCGACAAGGCAGCTTGATATCTTTGAGAACAGTTGTAACATGTAAGCCGGCTGAGTCTACTTTGAATGCCCGTAATACTGTCCGGCCAACATTCGGACAAAGTAGACGCACTGGGGAACAGCGTTCTACCGAAGTCCTTTGAAAAAACACGAATAAGCATGACCCAAAGGTCCAGTAAACCTTGCACAGGAAGTACACAAACGTAAACTAAAAAGGTACGGACAACGCAACAGTAATCGCTGAAATTTATCCGCAGGGAGTGTATGCTGTAGCTAGTTCACCGTAAATATGCGGGTTTGGAATATCGTGGAAGTAATTGTGGACGGAATATTTAGGAAAGTATGGAATATGCCTATTGTAGTGTGAGAATTCGTTTGTTTTAATGCGCAAACAATGTTTATCAAAGACGCCAAGGATTTGCGCTAAATTAACGGCGAAATATGTTGACGAGCTAGCTGAAGTTTTTTGATTAATAAACATGCACCGTATAACTTGTGATCCATTTTTAAAAAAAACTTTTCATTCGATATTCCTTGAAATAGGTGCCGACAGTTTATAAGTTTGGGTAATAATGATCATCCCCACGTGCGATGAGAAACCACTGAAAATTAGAGGCGTCGCGGGTAAGTAGTTGAGGCCGCAGCTGGTGACTTCTAAACTTAATGCGGGCAAAACCCTGCGTAATCCGCTTAGAGTAGATATTTCTCACCGTAATCGGCATAAGCTGCTTTGGCCTTAAGCTAACCGGAAAATACGTAACATTTTTCAGTTACCTCATCACTAAGAAGATGTAATATCACGTGTCTTCATGAAAGCAAAGCGATTCAACGAGAAGTGAGGTACTGTACTGCATGAAGCCGTTCTAGGTGAACACTTCGACCGTCTGCCTACATGCACCCTATAGTCACAAAGCCACGACCTATGGTTGGACGCACTGACGTCTATGCCCGACGGTCAGTCTACGTGCACCCTATAGTCACAACGCCACGACCTATGGTTGGACACACTGACGTCTATGCTCGACGGTCAGCCTACGTGCACACCCCAGTGAGAACATCACGATAATGAAATATCAAAATACGCTTATTATATGTGCATGTTATCATAATCTAGGTTATTCCGTCAGAAATCAAGAAGGCCGCATGCTTTCTGTGCCGCTTCAGTAGAAGTCCTCCTCTTGCTGTGCATGCTGGTCTACAGTTAAACCGTATGTAACATGTTAAGTGGTGTATCACTTACGTTTGCCGGTGACGTCTGTGTTGTCATTTTCGAACACTTTCACTTGGACCCCCTTGCGTTGGAGAACAACGCGAAACTCATCTTCAGATGTATCATCAATGAATACTGGAGCTGCACACGGCCTGTGTTTTCGTTTCAACGTCGGAGTTGGTACCGTGTTTGAGGTCGATGCAACTGAACATGCATAGTTAATGATATCATAACTTACGCGGCGAGGGAGGTTGTAACTGCCCTGTGCAGAAGGGGCAGTGTAATATGTCAGCATCATTCGTGCACTCCACATGGAAAAATAAATGGTCCTTATCGCACCGATAACCATTCGTATTAACGGGGTTATCACAATATCCACAGGGTACCCCCATGTGAACGTTCTTCTCCCACTTTGGCTGTTTTGCATTGCACGACGGAAGAAGGGGGAAGTCTGTGTGTGGTAAAGCCGCCTTAGCTTTTTCAATGCACTGGTGCGTGAAAGCTATGATAGTCTTGAAAACGCGGCTTCCTGTCCGGGGTTTACATCGTGCAGCTTGGCTAACCCTTGATGCAACATTTTGTAATCCAGTTGAAAAGTATCGCTGCCGGCCACCGTCACCTCTCGGCGGACCATACTACTTTTGGGTAGATTGTATTCAGTGAGCCATCGTCAATGGATTGGGAAGCGGCCTGGAGCAAATGCGGTCATAGTTAACAACAACGTACTGTATGGATAGAAGTGCTTTTTGAATGCGGACAGCATATGAATACAGGGTAACCACATGGACTTATAGAAACTGCACTCGCACGTGTCATCACTGATGTATACTATGTGCCCTCATGACTAACTCAAAGCTACCAAATAATGTTAAACAAAATACAATCACCTTGAACTCGTCCACCCGTTCAAAGTGCAGCAGGGGCCTTCGCTTCTTGAGATGCTTCAACACCAGTTGACTTGCAAATGTTGTCAGCCGAGAAAGTATATTCTTAACGTACACGTCTACGCTGACCACCTCCCGGCGGTCGCAACCGTAAGTGCACTGCATCTCAAACTCCCGCATTAGCCACTCGCTGTGGGATCAAATTTTACTAATGGTCGTGGCTTAGTGATCTCTGGGATGAGTGCGCTTCTTTAGTCGCCCATTCGCATTCTCCAGACGGTTGTTTGTTCGATTTCCGAAATGAACAACATCCGACTGTGCATGGAAGGCCCACTTTGGCTTTATATACAGCCAATTGCACAAGAGATAGTTCATGAAGCTGGGGTCTGTTCGCCGGATTATTGCATCATCCCGGTTGAACCTGAGAAATGAATAGACAAAGGTGATCACTCATTCTCCAGAGTTGTTGCAAGTAGCCACGCGATGAAACAAATACCGGCTTCTGAATGAAATCGTCTGGATGGTGATTATAAGGTTTATTACAACAACTTACATGTTTCCTCACAGCATCCCGAACATGGAAGTAACATAACATAATGTTGCATCCAAAGACCACTCGTGCTGCTTGCATTTGGGCCGCCATTTTATCTATCACAAACGTTCTGACACGTATGTGTCCCCCCATAACCTCCCGGAATGTCTCGAACAAATGACGCAGGGATGCATATTTCTCACTTCGTACATAGGCGTACATTACGGGTCGTCCATGGTACATGCCGTCTGTAACGAGGAACTGATACAGCTTCAGACTACAGCGACCAATGCGGAGTGATGGAGGACCTACTTGTGGCGGTTGGTCCCTTGAGTGGCATCGACGTTTACCACGTCAGGGAACCGTCTGAATAACTGCACTTGCTCTGTGCGTGCAAAACATATGTGCGTGTACCTATTGTTGTCGTATCTGATGACACGCAGCACGCCGTTTTCCTCTATATGATCCGGGATTTGTGGAAGATTTTCTGCTACATTAGCGCGCACTAACCCACTTACTTATCACTGGCGGTTTCAACCGATGACGGATGTTGCAAATATCCATGGTAGTTATATGCTTGCCATAAACATCCGCAGCATACTGCTTCAACTCAGCAGTTGGCGTGTTGTACTCAAAAAGATGTCTCGAGTTGTTCACTCCGCTGTCTATGAGCCGACGAATCCTTGGATGTGCATCGTACAGCAAGGCAGATAGGTCGTGGTTGTGTTCCAACGTGAAAGAGCTAACAAGCAACACGGTATTCCTCTTAACCACGTTAAAGCGTGATTGGCAGCATGTATCGCGGGGACTGTGCAATGGGAATTATGTGAACTGAACTCACTAAACACGTCGTACTCCACGGCTTTCACTCATACGTCGCCTCCGTCTAATACAACGGAACGCCATCTAACAGGTAAACTCAACGGCAATCATACTCACATGATCATACTTCAAGCGTCCACTGCCTGATTTCTTACTTGAACGAAGCACATACAGAACATTGTGATCCTTCATGTACCTATCTAAGCAACTTTTAAACTCGCTGAAGCTAGCAAATTCGTGATCCTCAAAGACATCTTTGAAGCCCTGTAAATAATCCATAACCTAAAATGGAATATAAGATAACCTCGGTCAAATATCTTCACAAGATACTACATTTATACCGTCACAAAACCTACCATCGACACATTCGATCTCAGCGCCAAATGAAGGAAAAACCGATTTACGTTCAACTTAAACAAATCTTTTTAACTCTCCTGATGCTCTCTGTCATGGAAATCGATGACTTTCACATTCCTGGGCGATACCACGGAAATATCGTCCAGCTTTAAATGATTTCTCATTTTATGGCCGTCTAACGGCAGATTTCACTCCCTGCGGGTAATTTTCATCACAGTAATCTCTGTTATTCACTTCGATTTTAATCCAAGCGCGCTTACTGGTTTTGACTGCGCGTCAACTGTGTAAAGTGGCCCTCTCAGTCAAACGGTAAAAATAACCCAAATATGACAACAACTGAGAAGAGCCATAACGGCAACAGATGTGCATACAGGGTATGCGTAAAATAAAAAGGTAGACATCAATGAAAATGGAACGACTCACTGACAAGCCGTAGTCAGTAGAACTGAATTGGGCGCCACACGAGAGAAGAACAGCACCGGAAGGTAAGTTCGGACGAAGACCGATAAATAATTCCACAAGCTACGCGGGATAACGAGCGTTTAGCGTCAATAGATTAACAGATTACCGGACTTCAATAATTTCACTGTGCGATTACTTCACCAGCCCGAAACTCCGCACAAACCAAGAAAACAGAGACGATGCGCGGTAACTCCCCGTTTATTCTGGTTGACATGCAAATTAAAAAGAACAATGCTTGTAATTCCAAAGAGAGGTACGGATGAAGTTAACGAAACGATGTATGCAAACTACACGATAATGAATTGCAAAGTGTAACTATCAACTGTGGACACAACAGGTGCGAAATCCGCGACCGTCTGCTAATAATGTAATCGTATTCTAATCCTTACTCTTGTTGCATGAGAACTAACAGGGAGTCACTTCGAACGGTTGTGCGGACGTTTACAATATTCGTCTTTTGCCGACCAGAGTTCTTTTTGTTTAAACGGTTGGTTTGAAGACCCGGGTTGTCCAGGCTTGGTTCCACCGAAGTTGAGATGACTTTCGTGTGATGACGGATGTGGTACGCACCTAATGTCTAGTTAAGTAGTCATTTACCTTTAGTCTCGATTTTACCACGACGTGGTTGACGACGTCATTAACGGCGTCAAGGATGAGTGGGTTGATGAGGGTCTAGATCTCCAGGTGTTGGATGAGCTAAAAAAAGTAAGAACTGTCTAAATGCCTTCTACTTTTCAGCTATGGACTACGAAGCTGTCAGAAACTCATGTTTTTGATCCAGAACCGTCAACTAATTCTGCTGCGCAGTATCTGAGTTTAATACAGAGATCTCATTTACAAGTATGTCAACCTCCGAGTGTCTTGGCGCATTACAAATAAGCTATTTGCTCGCTTATTTTAGACTTGACATCGAGTTGCTAAATGTTTTCTTCCAGTTTTGATGTATATACTGCATTTGTAAACGCTTACCTAGCGCGAACCTAAACTAGTAGTACAATTCTCGACTGTACATCGTTGTGTTGGTGCGTTTGCTTCTAGATATCGATAACTACTAGGCGTCGTGATCGGTTGATGAAGTTCATTATCGTACTCATTTGAACGAATTTGGAGCAAAATTAGTTCGAATCTGTTTTTCAGGATATTCTTTCGGTCTGGTTTATTCCTACTGAGTTCTCGGCGGTTTCTACACGCGTTCGAGGTGGGCGACTTAGATCACCCAGATCCAGTTAGTTTGTTAGTTTTGATATCCAGAGGGCGTTCGCTGGTCTCTAAGGTGGTAATTGAAAACAGGATACATCACCACTGGGGATTAGAGGAAGTACCAAGAACGGAATAAAATACTTCTCAATGTCTCAAGTAAGTGGGAATCTAATAACACTTCAAGACAGTCCCTAAAAAAGCAGCTAACCTGTGATGGAACGTCGTTCCAGCGGTTGATGACCTTGTAAGAAAACTGTTGTCTAAGGAATTCCCGAGGTCGAAGCTTATAGAGTTTTTTGTTGTAACCCCTTCGACTGTTTTTTGCTAGAGGTAAAGAACTGCTGCACCAATCCTGTTTTAAGGAAATGTAAGGATTAGGTCACTGCGAAATCTTTGAAACCAAAGTGGGTTAAAATCAAGAATTTCACAACGTGATTCAGAGAAGTGCCGCAAGCCAGTGACCATTTTGGTGACTATTCGCTGGACAC
Organism: Paragonimus westermani; assembly: GCA_008508345.1. Taxonomy (NCBI): domain Eukaryota; kingdom Metazoa; phylum Platyhelminthes; class Trematoda; order Plagiorchiida; family Troglotrematidae; genus Paragonimus; species Paragonimus westermani. The sequence continues at coordinate 59,072 of QNGE01003338.1, read as the reverse complement.
GTTCAACGGTGGGTATATCTTTTCAAGCCGGGATACACAGCTTGATTGGCGTACTCAAACATTGGTCTTAAACAGACACCATAAAGCATCTTCATAATCCCAAGAGTTCCAAACCCATTTTCAGCGGCCATCTGCTAATGATAAGAGAGGGATAAGTTAGACAGCAGTCAAGTTCACTGGTCTTTTTTAAACTCGACCTTCAAGCAATCTATTGAATTCTGCGCACTGCTCACGGAGTCTCCTTCGGACTTGTGCATTTGCTGTCGTTTGGAAGGAGGTTCCAATCCTCTTACCAGTGCGTGGTGCCGTCCGCCTGTCAGGTTTTGTTAAGGTCAGTTCTAAACGCACAACTATCAGAAATCTTTTCGTTGTGTCTGCTTATGCTCCAACTGACTGTGGTGACATCGGCGTCAAGGAT
>QNGE01003338.1:22572-38557 GCA_008508345.1 Paragonimus westermani | reverse complement strand
GTTGCACAGCTTGCGATGGTTGGGCCACGTGCTCCGTATGCCAGCTGAGCGTTTACCGTACCGGGCATTATATACTGAGGCCACCAACAGTTGGGTGAAACCGCGTGGTGGTCAAGTAACAACGTGGTCACGAAATATGAAGACCTTGACTGCTCGGTTGAGCAAAGTGGGCAAGCATCGCCTGCCTGGATGGGGTCCTCGTGATCACTCAAACCGCTGGTTAGAGACGCTATCCAAGATGGCGATGTGTCGCTGTCAATGGTGTACCTTTATCCATACCATTTTTGGTTCTTCCATTTAGTCTTCTTCAATCTTTGTTGTCCTTCGTAGTACTCTTTCCTTTTAGGATATTCGACGTCAATCTTGAGGTGAGCGGCGGCCCGAGCCACAGTACCTTTTGGTCAGGCTCATGGCTGTTTTGATGGTGATGATGATGATGAAAGCGTCAGGGCTGGGACCTGGTCAGGGTATGTAACAGTTGTGACGATCACTCTGAACAAGATTAGTGGATGCCGCCTGCCAGCTTAAGTATTTCGTGACCGTGCGCGTAATGAATTGGAAGTGCTGTCTGACATGGCAGTTTTTTGTAGTCAGTGGTGAGCTTGCGTCTGCAGGATTGCTGATTTTTCGTCTTAAATTTATGCTTAATTAATCACCTGTTATTTCATGAGCTACTATCAAGATTCACGGTAGCGCGATCTCTCGTCTTTGTTAAGGCTCAACGCTGAGTATGTATATATGGGTAGTCACCGTGAGACAGAAGTTCCAAGTAACCTTTTTAGAGCTTCTCAGAGATGTACTTATATTTATAAACTGACTTTCCTGCTTGATGCTGCCGTTTCCCCCGGTCCTTACATTCACTGCCTCTTTTAAACCCGTGCAGGTCATTTGGTCCAAATCGGCCAACAGACCTATTTGGTTCCGCAGTCTCTGGTTGGGATACGACAACCAGGTACTTCTCAGCTGTCCATTTCGCAGATTGTCGGGGCTTCTGGCCCCACAGCACTCACAACAGACACTGTGAATTTCCATCAGGTAAATTTGCTTATCGTAGCCATTTTGGCGGCTTTTTTACTTAGCTTTTGGTGGTGCATGACCTGTCGGTTGTTCTGCTGGATTGATTGGCGCAGGTCGTAAGCTTTTTCTACTACTCACTTTCACTTTCCCCATTAGCGTACAACACAAGAGTAAGTGATAAACCGAACACAACCGACACGTTTCTTAACGTGGATGTTAGTTTAAATCGATCGGTTGATGTTCCTAAGTTCATTACTGAGATGGACGAGCTTTGACTGGGTTCCGGTACAGTTTGTTTTCACTGGCGTGCGAAGAGCGGTTTACCTGTGGTGTTGGTGGTGTGCTGTTGGCTATAAAGGATAACTTATGTTAATCCTGAGTATGACTGAGCGTTAACGTAGACTATTGACAACGGTGGAGTTTTCATGGGTGATTTCGATGCGCCGTTGCAACACACTGAGCTGTATGTGACAAAGTCTAGTGCTTTCTAATTTCCACTCAGGTTTGTCGTACGTGAAATTGTTGTCTGTATCCTCATGGACATTAAATGGATCGTCCGGTTGTTTATGGTAAACTGGCATGTTCAACAATGTACAATTTAATGAAAAATGCCAGTTAGACGTGCGACTCCTTACTCGTTTGCGTATCTGACAGACTCAGGTTGACGGCGGCCAAGACAGTGAGGACAAGTTCTGCGATACCCCCATTTCCAATCAACCCACCCCAGGCGTTTCTATCCATCACCATTCAAACAGACCTGGGACAGACCGATCGTTGGACCTGGAAGATGAGGATGAGGATGATGATGACGACTTTGTGGCAGCCACTCCTGGGTCCGTACGTTCTCATTATCCTCATCATCGTGGGATGAATACCACAGACGCCACGAACCGAGACACGCCAAGCGGTGCCACTCTGTTGATGAGTGGTCCACCCACGCCTATGACCCCCCCATCGGCGGCTAGTCGTACACCCTTTAGTACAACACCTGGCTGGAGACGTCCTGCTCCGCCAACAGCCGGACGTCAGCCGAATACTCCTGGTGGCAGGAAACGCCGGAGACGCTCATCGTTCAATGCTGGGGATACCGATACAGAAGCTGACGATTACGATGATGTGGATGACGGATATGACGTGGGCGAGGATGTGGAGCTGATGACTAATGCAACAATGACTCCTGCCGGTCACGGGTGAGTTCAGCACGTACCTAGTCGGAAAATCTTAAGTGGACGGCTAAAACAATGAATTTTGTTATCATTGCTTCAAACGCCGCTCTCTGTCAAGTTTCATATCGCTGATTCGTGCCATGGGTAGGCTACGCTCGTTGCTTTGTGTTGAAGCTAGATAATCTATCAATATCTAACTCATGTGCTATCTACAGCAACCCTCACTTCTGAAATCTAAGTTTGTGTTTAACTGCTTGCGAAGCCTCTCTTCGGCTTCCCATACGGAACGAACGTGTGTATGCCAGTGTGGCGAGATATGCTCATAGGGGAGCACTATGCCAATATAAGGATCTCACCACTGATAAATTTCACTAAAGCTGCTGTAAGATATTGGTATCCTGGCGAACACGTTAGGTAATTGACTCAATTTTAGGTCCAAAATCCCACGGCTCCTGGCCGAGTACCGGAGTGTCTATGTTCCAGTGTCTCTTGCAAGGCAAAGGTTTGAGGCATGCGTCCAGGTCAAAACTGATTGCCTATTCTTGCATTTTCCATCTCTATGCGTCCGATGCCGTTACAGGACGAGGTCAGTGGTGGTGCAATGGAGACACACCTAATATGTCACTTTTTTGTTTGATAACCGATCCCAGTGTGAATGTGGTACGCCACAGTAAATCGTTCACCACTCAATGTGTACCCCGTTTAATTACTATATATATATATATATATATATACCGAGTTCCAGCAATGCCACAGACAGATGTCAGGTAAATTAACGTGCAAAGTGATGTCTGCAGTGTTTCTCAAACTTGGCATTCGTTTGGAGTCAGCATGAACACCTTTGCACCGATGCTTTCATCAAGTTAATCCTTCAGTTTTCCGGGCTGAGTTACTTGTCCACATGTATTCGAAGTTCCCGTGAAGTTGTTACCCAGCCAGCAAACACTACACGAATCGGGCATGAATCACAACTAACTTTCATTCACATAATGTCAATCGCTTGCTGGAAGATAGCAAACTTTTCCTCCGATGGGCAACCGGTTGTATTGGATGGGCGCCTCTTCTGTGTTGATAGTCAAGAGTCCTTCAGTCCTCTGCACTTGTTAGTCAAAGAATGGTTTCTTCCAAGTTCAGTTTAGCAATGCATTTGTCTCCGTTTCTACTCGTGAAATGGTTCTCCTGAATGGACAATGTATCCTGGTGCGTTTCGAGGACGATATTGAGTTCTGAATCGGTACAGTCACATAACTCCGCTGTCCTTTTCCATCACTACAATCAGTGCCCCCTTCGTGGAGTACCTACCTTTTGGAGTGCTGTCTGTCTCTTCAAGCCGGCCTAGTTGATGTCTATAACTGGATACGCAGCTTAAGAAGTTGAACGCTTGGGGCGAAATACATGCTGCGCATTTCACTGCGCGACAAGCTTTGTCTTTATCACTGTGTAGCATTCAACGTTGTCTGCAAAATCTGTGGTTCACAGGTATGTGCGCTCCATGACCGCCTCTGTGACCCACATTCGAACTAAGACTCAAACCGATTTCTGATTGATCGTTTCTTCATCGACCACCGACGCACTCATCTACACCCGTTAGAATGACGCTACCGCTTGTAAATGTCAGAATATGGTATATACTTTTCTTAAGTCATGTCTCCTCTCTACCACTTTTATTGTCTGTATGTTTTAATGTTGATTGCTTTTGAATAGGAACACGAGGTTTTCAGCTAACCGACCGGTTTTTAACGTAACGCTGGCATAGTTGCTGCACTCGCGTTTGCAACCACTGTTGGCAGGCGCCGCAGTTTTTTTTATTATTATCTACTCCGGTCCAGAGGGGTCGATTGACTATGTTGTAAGTGCGTTCGAACATTACCCAAGCGGTCTGATGGTACACTTATTCGGGTGATGGAAGGTTGCCGCTAAACGCGTTTGTAACAGTATGTTCTGTTAGCATCATTTTTGGCCTATCGATCAGTGCATCAAGAGGTTGGTGTAATATCTGACGCAATGTTCAGCTGAGTGTGTGTTAAGCTGCTGTTGCTTTCGATCATAGTATATACACTTTTAGTTCCAAGGTGGACTGTAGCAGTGATTGATGGCCTTGAATTTGTTGAAGCACGCTTTCCCTCGTATACCGGATCGTCCGATGTTTAACCTGAACTACTAAGTTGGCCAGTAACCATCTTCCTCGTGTCCTTTCATGCCACACTTGGTGCACTTGTGATGTTTATATGAGCACTGGTGTGTTGCTTGATAGTCTTGTTCTTCGCGGTGTCTTTTGTGTGATCATGAAACTTGACATAGCTACCTCTCAACCATGGTCTTGTTGTGTTTAAGAGTGCTAAGCCACTGGTGTTCAACCACGAAGCATCCTTTCCAGAATTTGTCTGATTCTGTTCGAAAATCATGTTCGCACGTCAACATCCTGAAATATTAGGGGTTCATGGCTGAAGACCATGAAACTAAGCTACTCACTATCTATACTACCAAGCACAACGCGTTCTGCAGCACTGCCTGTCCGTACAAGGGTTTTGTGATGTTCCACCTTCATCTAAGGGGATTTCTGCTGCTGGTACATTCACATATTCCTTGAACCAGACCCGGATTGTCCTGTTTGAATTGTCCACTGTGTTTGTTTGTGTGAGCCGCCTCTTCCTGGATCTCCAGCTGGTGTTTTAATGGTTAATGTATTGGGTATCTCCAGACTGCTTCTGTTGTTGCCACAACGCTTGTTGAATTTGCTTGAGTGTGATGACCATTTTTGTTCTGTTCAATGACTAATTTGTGACGTCATCACCTCAGATTCATTCAAACCAAAGTTTCAGAAAACGACTTTTGACAGTAGAAAGTATATGGAACCATTTTACCGCTTTCTGTTTGTAGGTAAGTGCATGAAAGCCTACTAGCACACAATGTAACCAGCCGGAATGTGCGCTTAATGGATAATGGTATGCACGTCGGGCATGTGTGAGTGCCAAATGCGTCAGCATGGTAAGACCGATGGCGTGCACAATATGGGGGAGGATCCTAGATCTGTTGCCCGATTAGAAATGCCATCACCCATTCTCCCGTAACACTAGCAATTCTAGCAGCATTCAGACACAAGAAATCGTAAACAGTGAAAGGCAGTTTATTGTGTGCTAATCTTTTAGCTGACTGTCCATCGGTGGATATTAACATTCGTGAATGGATAGGATATTCGTACCTGCGAACGTAATATAATATTTCCGAGAAATCTAGCCTCCGGTATTTGTTTCTGCGCTGTTATTCAACGTAAACTTGTTTATAAATGTGTATGTCGTGACAAAGTGTTATGCACCTTTCATCCCAAAGTCCACAATTCATAGCTAGAAAGAAGTGCTCCTGCTGCCTTCCAGAGTGAAAGACTGCTCGCATGTTGATTCACACGCGAGTCACCACAGCTTGGGGCTGAACGGGGATCTTACTAGTTTGAATCGTATTGTTGCGTTGTCAAACTTGAAGGTATGCTTAGAGCATCGGAAAGCACCGATCACAAACACCGCCTATTTGTTGTTGCGGCATATATACTCCGACAGCCTGTAGGCGAGACACAATCAAAGGTTATTTTCATCACCAATTCGCGCGGCGCACAGACATTGTAGTATTGTTGGAGTCTTCAACGTTCAAGTAGGCGGGCTGAGCGCTGACGAATGTAACTCAGGTGGTCCACACCGTTGTGATGATCACCGAACGGACAACGGTGAATGTTTGTTGCAGCTTTGTGCTGTTAACGGTCTGTTTCTGATAAGTACTAGTTTTCCGCTTTCTAAGGTTCAGTGCGCCGCCTGGCGGCGTTCATTGCGGAGTCAGTGGCGAACACAAGTTGGCCTCATATCCATCAGCTATCAGCGGCGTGGCTTTTTCAAGATTGCATGCCGATATATGGAGTATCTCTGTGAATTCCGATCATACCTCCGTGCTCATGGGTCTGTCAAGGATTTTCCGCCCTCGGAGATAGAAGTCTCACTTGAGATCAAGTTATTGAAGCATCACAAGGCTCCCGATTTGGGCAAACTTGCTCCTGCCTTTTTCTAGTTAGAGATCTAGCCGTCTTCAATAGGCTGACGGTTCTGCTCCAGAAACTCTGGTTCAATAAAGTAATTCCAGCTGACCGGAGTTTAGCTAACATCCTCCCCATTTTCGTGAGGAGCTCACGCGTATCATGTGCAAATCAGGAGGAGATTAGTGTCAAATTTGCTTGTATCCAATTTGCTTCGTAGACAGCGAAATGCGCAAATAGCAGCGTATGTGTGAGAAGCACAGTGAATTTCGCCGTGGTCATGGCTGCATTGATCGGGTCTTCACACGCCGTCAAATGCTTGTTCTCCTCCGTTCGGTTAGAGCGTGGACAGTTGTTGTCCATTTAGACATGAGGTGGATGCTTGATTCAGTTGACGGAGTCGCATTGTGTATTGACATAGTGGAAGCAGTTTACTGACAGACCTTGAGCTGGGTTGGGGTCTATGGCAGTGTACCGTCGACTTTTATTATCTCAAATGGAGTACGACGAGGATGTCTAACCTGATCCTTCCTTGTTATCTTCGCATTAGACCAGATGGTGGACTGTGTCGTGACACGTTGCGAATGTGATGGTGTGCAACTGGTTCCGGGCATTGAATTTTGAGCTACAGACTTTGCAGACGAGATTTCGCTAGTGTGTGATGGTTGATGTGTAGTCCGGATTGTTTTCTGTAGATTGGTATGTTTAGTTTGTCAGTTTGGTGTAACCTTTTCACGTTTTAATTGTAAGGTTGTGGTGTTGGAAGATTGGCAACGTTACGCCTGTATCCATTATTGTTTGTGAGGTGCCGGTGTTAGCCGAGACGGTCACATGTTTTAGGAGCTGTGTCAGCGCTGATGGAATTTCAGATGTGATCACGAATTGCATGGCACGAGATCAGTTGGCGTTTGCCATCGGAAGCTAATAGGTATCTGGTGCACTTTTGGCGGCAAACTATTTGCGTGATTTCCAATTCCAAACGATCCTAGAGTCACAGAGACTGTAACGAGGGGGGGGGGCAGTGCTAAGGTCAAATGATCTCCTCTTGGGTACAGAAGGAAGGTGGAACTCCTTCGCTGATGAACCCTGAAGAACGACTGGCGAGAAATACACCCACAAAACGAACGGCAAGACTATGGGGGATGAAACAAAAAGCGTGGTTCTGTTTAATTTAGTGAAAACGTTGTAAACATGAAGAGACCACGTCAGGTTGTGAATTAACGTGACACCGAGTTACTTAGCGGATTGAAGACACTTGTTTTCAGTTGGTATTTGAGGGTGATAATCGTAAACCTGTCGATTGGTGTATCGTTTTCAGAATTGAAAATGAGATCAGTATATTTCGACGTGTTGGGCGATGAGAAGTGTGCGTTAGATATTACTATGGCTAATTCGTGGAACACTGGGTTCCTTTTAATAACGTGATCGGTGTAGAAGAGAAGACGTGTGTTGCGATATGTCGAGGTTTCGTTTACTCTCATTAGTTCGTTTTTTTGGGATTTTGTTGTAGACAAGTTGACGGAGTGGTTATGGGTAGTTCATTAGGTGCAACGATAGCCCACATCTTCTTGAGAATGATAGAACGTCAATTCCCAGCTAATGTTGCCAAAGCCTTATTGTACAAACGGTGTGTTGATGATATTTTGTTTTTTTTACGGATATTGATCATTTTGATTTTTTTCTCCTCTTCTTAACTCTACTCATCCGTTTCTATTGTTGTCTCACGAGAAGGAATCAAACGACAGTTTGCCTTTCTTGGATGTACTCATCAACCGGCATGAGGATGGGACATTACAGTGATCGGTCGATCTCAAAGCAACGTGGGGTGGACACTATATTTGGGTCTCTAGCTTTCTCCTCATATCGTATAAGCGAGATTTCGTCAGAACCTTATTTTATAGGGCCAAGGGTATTTACATCCCTGATAAGCTGCAGACGGAGGAAGAGATGTTGGGAAAAAGTTTAAGGGCAAACGGCTACTCTGAAAAGTTCGTGGAAACTCAGGATGATGAACAGATGCAACGAGCCAGTTCACACGGCTCGAAAGACAGATATATATATATATATATATATATATATATATATATANTTCAGTAGTTCGGTCCCTTCCCGTCCCCTTCTTTTTTCCTTCTCTCCTATATATAGGGTTTGCTTTTTCTTCATTGTTGTGTGGCAGTTAAGCATTAGTCTGAACTACTGTTATATTGCTCTCTATGATGATGATGTACACAACTGAATGAATGCTGCCTGATCGTACAGACAGTTCCGCCATGCTGATTGACAAATTATTCAACATATTTTCCACATTTTCTTCAGCTAGTGACGTTCTGAACTCTAACGTTAGTGTGCATCGACTGAGGTTTAATTGCTCTTTTGTCACCGCTGTTGCGGTGTGCTCTGGATCTTTTATGCACGGCAGACGGCTGATGGACATCATTCTTTGTGTACGTTACAACCATCGCCATTCGACAGACGACATCTCTGTTGCCTCTCAAATCTAACTAGATCAAATGAAATTCTAAAGTCTGCTTGTGCTCTCTGATTCCTTCTCGCTGTGTGTTACACCAACCTAACGTGGCTGCGCTTGTTGGACTGAAGCATGCACGGGGTCCGGTTTCCATCGCTTAGTGTCAACATTCTCGCAAACTTGGTACGTTTCTCTAAGCCGTAGGGTTTTGTGAGTTTCAGTTATAAAGCATTGAGACCGTGATATGCATTTGCCAGTTGGGTGCACATGCGAACTGCACACACCGTATGAATTAGATTAACATTCAGCTTGCACCATGTAACAGGCATCCTGCATCAAACCAGTCGCTAAGCAGAGTGATACTTTCCTCGGTCCGATGTCACTGCACAGCATGACTGGGATGGTCAGCTGATTTCATCATTCGGGGTGGAAGTTGATCCAACTACGTCAACACACGAAATCGATGGGATCGCTCAAAGACCAGTTAAGTTTTGTAGGGTTTTTGTTGAACTTCTCAGCTAACGAGTACCGCAATCGAGATCACGAAGTTCGTGTCGTAGCTGTACGCCAGTTCCGAACTTCTTGATTTCTTCAGGTCCTGCGAGAGGGTATGTTTGCTAAATGCATTGTACACAGCGTTCATGATATTAGGTGTTTAGGTCGTTTTGCACGTCGGACGCGTGATCCTGTGATAGACACGCTTATTTTGAAGTTACTGGTAACGCCCTTGTTACTTCGTTGGCCATTATAGGTAAAACGGATTCGAATTGACGTTGCTGTTTGGTTTGGCACACATGATTTCTTGCTGGCAACCCAACACAACGGTACAATAAAGATCATTGGCAGATAGAAGGCACCGGATGTTCATTAAAAATTTCAATACGCGATCATAAGTGGCGTACGATATTTGCCTCAGGACCCGTTTCACTTGGTCACCAACTCTATATCGCGTATATTAGTTTCGTGCACCAATTCGCTCCCTGAAGATAATGTCAGGCAAGTTTAGTGTGGGAGCTAGAAAAATATTTGAAATTGAGTGTATGAATGCAGAATGCTCTTGAAAGCACGGTTGCCGGACAGGACAGAGGGTGCAGTATTCTTCAGATTTTAATCGACTAATTATATGGGAGAGCCGAACTCACTATGTTCACAGTTTGTCCATTTTTATGCAACCCTTTATGTCGTCAACGTACAAGAAAATGTAATTTTATCGAATAGAGATTTTCGTCGATTTCTCTCGTCTGTCAATCACAATCTCCTGTAAATCGGATAGGATCGGAGTTGACCAGACTTGTCAGCCCCACAAAGTTGTCTGTTTTATCACAGAATCGCGCTTCCTCCTTTGGCCCTTCTGTTTTACGCAGCAAATGTAACAGTTTTATCATCTAAAATATTTATTTTCCAAGTGGCTGCCCAATGTTATGTGCCCTCCCTTCTGCTCTTCTCGATATATTGCTAGTCTGTGCTCAATCACTTCTATCTGTGAACAGTTTTCCGAACAGGTATGGTGAAAATTGTCCCAGCACTCGCATGTTTTAACTGGAGTTTTCCACCGAAACATTTACGTCTCCTCGTGCAGTTTTGCTTTCCTGTTTGTATTGGTCACCTAAAACTCTTTCCTATGTGCTGTCAATTTTTGTCCACAGAACAACCTGGTGTAAACCCAACTGTTTCCTATACACCTTTCTGGCGTAATACATTTGGAAAGAAGCTTACTGAACCCTGGGTTATTAGGATAGTTATTTGGGTGTTTCTTCATGGTCAAAACGCGAGTGAATTTCGAGAGCTATCCCAATTTATAGACATTAGGATGGACATCTATTTCTTCTCATATTTCAATCCTCTTCTGTTATTTCTACTGTGGGTTACCAGAGCAGTGATGACTGGCATTCTGTAGATTATTTTATACTTGATTGTCGCTGAAAGCTTGTACAACGACCGCGTGCATCATTCAGCCGAACCATCGAAAGGGACAGAATATGTCTTTTTTGGGAGAAACAGTAGGCTGTTTCCCCCATTCGTTGTGCTGACCGTTGTGTCAGTGTAAGCTAAACCATGTCTCGTTCGCCATAGGCTTGTAATTTTGCTGTTTTGAGAAACCGTTCAGCTTGTCTCAGCTGAACCACTTAAAAGACTTCATCCAGGTAATCAGTCACTACGATATCCCCACCAAATATAGTACGAATGAAGTTGAATAGTTTGGGCGTCGTGTTTAACATGTTATTGGTAAACAGATTGGGAATAACACAACGTTTCGAGCAAGTTGTAATGCTCTACGTTTCAACCACCTCGGGTGGCCTTCCTCAGGAGTGTTGAAATCGAAACGTTGTGTTATTCCCAATCTGTTTATCAATCAGTCACTACTTTCTGAATGACCCTCTCTCAGGAGCAAAAGTTATTGATGCCTAACGAGACTTCTAGACCAGATTTTCCCTGTCATTCACTTTTCAAGGAGAGCTCACGGCGTGGTTTCGTAGTTTAGCTGATAGAACGATTACCGCGATTGGGCATGTTGTCTCTGTCGGTGATTCGAATTCACTCGCAACCCTGGTTTTTCACAGTTGGGTGTCATCTAACTTATCAGATCTGCCAACCCACTCGTTGCTAATACAAAGCCCTTTCAAGACGTTTTGGAGACCCGAAACGACGTCTCATGAGTGGTGCTTATCAACAGTAATCCCTGTTTTCAGAAAGGAGGTTAGAATCTTGGAGCAACCACAGAGGCACCAGTCTAGTGTTTATTGAATCCAGGTTACTCACTTGTCCTATATTTCGTTCGCCGGCTAAACTCGGGGAGAGACCGATGGGTGATAAACAGGCAGAATTTCAATCCGGTCGAAGATGTATTGATGTGCGTATTCTGAAACTCTCGAGATGGACGATCAGTTGGTTAACTAATCACATTGTACAACCTGTGTCGGCCAGGCCACGTATTCCGCATTCCAGCTGAGCGTTTATCGTTCTGGGTATTATCTACCGAGGCCAACAATAGTTGAGTAAAACCTCGTGTTGGTCAAGGAGAAAGGTGGTCACGGAAAATGAGGACCCTGATTGTTCCACTGAATACAGTGGGTAAGCGTCGTCTGTTTGTCTAGAGTTTTCGTGATCACTCAAATCGCTGATTGAAAACACTGTCCATGATAACTGTGTGCTGGAATCAATGATGTGTTTGCACTCACCATTTTTTAGGTTCTTCTGTTTAACCTTGTTTTGATCATTTTTATCCTTTTTGGTCAATCTTGTTCTAAGCCATTCCGCGTCGCTTTCTAGGTAATCGGCAGCTCAAATCACATCACCATCTAATCAGGCTAATGGCTATTGCGAACGAATTAGTTGTTTGTTTTTGTCAGCTTTATCAAATGGTAATTACTTTACTGTACCATCTCCTAAATGCGTCGTCAAACCAGTCCGGAGGTCGGTAATCTTTAATACTTGGTTTTAATCTGTTTTCAGCTTGCCAGCAGAAGCGATTCTTGCGGTTATCAGGGTATTCTTTTTGTGCTGTGAACGGTTACTGGAAACTAGGCTTGTATGCGGGAATGTAACAGACGCAAATGCTTTCCTTCTTTTCACGTTCTTTCTGCTTCGAGTGATTCAGTATTAGCTCCTTTACTGCTCTGCAGACTGTGTGTTTCGCTTACTTCTCCTTTCTACCCGTGTTGTTAACTTCTATGTTATCCCTCACTTTTAAGTGTGTTCAGCATAATCTTGGATAAATGTGAAATGCTGAACATACCTTGCTATGAGTTGTGAACTCTGTTGTACGAACTTACATGACATCGGTGTAGTCAAAACGTTTGATGAACAGTCAATGTTTGAGCGACAGAATCATGGTCATGTTTTTCCTCATGTCCAGATTCAGTTTGGCTAGTGATAACCTATCATTTGTCCTAGGCCACAGCTCTAGACTTATTGAGAACATTACTTTATGGAGGTTGTGGGCGACTGCCAGGTTTTCAGACTGATACAAGTGTCCTACTGGAATTTATGCACCCGAGCCTTGTCAACATCAAAACTGTCATGGTCAACTCGTAATAGTTCCATAATGAATAGAGATAAACATACATTCAGAGTAGTTAGTCCGAGTAACTTAGTCCACGGACAAGTAGCGTCAAATGGTAAGAATATCGCGTAGTCAAACCATTGCATCGTTTGTTAAAACTTTTGCCAATTTGGATTGGGAAAAAACAAAACGGACACGTCAACAAAAATGTTACAGTGCCTGTGGAGGTCTAAGGCAAGGCTTAGGTGTGTGTAAATACGAATTCCGAGTAGGTTTGCGAAGATTTCTGTTACATATGAGCCGTTAGCGTGCGTTCATCGTTGGGTCGATTGTTATCCCCTGTGCTCTCATACGGCCCGGAATGGCTGGAATTAGGACTGTACTTCCTCTGAGAAAGATGCTTATAGGAGACTGATCGATGTAGGACTTAAAGATTAGCTGTTCGATAAATTGAGTCTTTTATAGCTTATAAGTAATTATTACATAAGTAGCCATCTTGTGGGGTATCGGTGAAATAAGGGAACCCGGTTGCAAGTAGTCCTTGATCCTACAGCTCTAGTTGGTTTGCTTGTGCATTGTCGGGCTGGAAGCGGACGTCTTTAGAAAAGTGTATAATCCTGGTTTACTTTTGAAAAAAGTGTTCTCAGCTTCCCAACTGGGATCTCTATGCCTATAAGATGAGTTTGTAAGGCTTAGTGAGTCTCAAAAAAGATGAAACATCACATAAGTATAAAGACTACTTTGAGCATCCCAGTGGTATTCGATAGCATCTCCAGCCAGCTGTCGGGGAGCCGAGAACTTTCTCCTCAAAACGAACCCAGATTAAACACTATCTAGCGGATGGTCGTTTCCAGCCCAACACAGCTCACGTAAACAGATTAGACCGGCATGTCCATAGATGTGATGAATCTGCTGATGCCGAAGATACGCTGACAGACCTTGTAACTGTTCACGTATAGCTTACACTGCACAAGAGTTGGCCTGGTTTCCTGGTTCTACATGGGGACTTCTCGTGCGGTTGCGTGTACACAGAGGGACTGGAATCGTGCAGGGCCTCTGGTTTCTGCAAACCGACGCTTGCCCCTCGGAATTTAGCCATTCTGTATGTGAACTCGTCATACATCTAGCCGGCTCACCCACAGATCCATGTGAGGTTGAACAACTGGACTGCCTTCATGAGTGTGTAGAATCAGTGGATTCGCCGAACTTTCTGGCGTTCCTTTACATTCCGCAGATATAAGGGTGACAATAAATTTACCAAATGCAGTCTAGGTACTGTTTTTAGCTGACCATAAGACGTAACTTATTACAGGGTCAGGCTGTTCACATACTTTAAGCGTTGAGTGGTGATGATTGGGATATCCCAGCATTCCTGTGTTAATTGATCAACTTGTTCTCGTTCGGCGCAAGTATGGAAGAAATGGACAACTCTGTCGCACTCTCACTTTATGTACTAAAGGTCCTAAAAGTCGTAACTCGATCCTAGGTTTAACAACCGACTGCTCCGAGGAGATCGGCACAACTTTTTGTTGCACAGTCTGAAGCTACAACTTTGCTCAGATTGGCTGGCTAGCTCCCATAGTGTTTTTGGTGCCATCCTGACTGCCACAGGGCGTTTGGCTTGAACCTAATTTGATTGAATTATCTTTTATTTGGCAATCTTATTTGACCCCTCAAGTGAATAGGTGTGATTTTTGCTCCATTCACTCGTTTTCTTGCTAGCCTGTGAGATAATGTAGTCCCCGTATATTGACGAATCTCACAGCGCTGGACTTGTGTCTCATGCGTTTAAGTTACTATTATTGTCGACGTCCAAATTTCACGTTGCGGTTTCAAACTTTGGATTCCATACCTTATATACCATCTCGGCTGAAAGCTTGACAGTTGGAACCATTGCTACTGTCAATTAAAAACTCGTATCTAACCTGTGATGTGACGTTCCATGCATGGTTATTGTTTTTATCATTTGTAGAGCACAACTCATTTTGTTTTCTCTTCGTTTCCTCTCAGTCTGTCCGGAATGTTCACGTACATGCGCACATATGTGTTTTTCTCTTGTTTTCAATAGTGCGGAATTGGATGAGGACGAGGAAGATGGTGCGGCCGTTAGGCGCGGTCGTTCGCCACAACGTCGTCCCAAGCGTTCCGGGGCTCCGCACACGGGCCCCGGCGAGTCTACACCGCAACAAGTACTAAGTCCCGGCTCCCAGTTAGGCGATATGCCTCCAGAACTTAAGGAGCACAGTGGTGAGGATCATGAGTTGCCTCATGGCGACGAAGATGAAGAAGAGGCAGAGGAGGATGAGGAGCCCCTGAATTCCGGCGACGATGTCAGCGACGAAGAACCCGAGGTTCTTTTTGAATCGGACAACGTAGTTGTTTGTCAATACGACAAGGTAGGTATCATCGTCCTTATCATTAACACCATATCAATAATTGACCATGTTGATTAACAACCAGACGACCACGTGACAAGAAGAGACAGTGTTTTATAGCTAATAAGTGAGAATAAACCCTACCCAGTGGCTAAAAACAAGCGAAAGTGACTGTGCGTTCAGGTTTGATCATTCCTCCGTGCCCAATGTGAGGTCAGTGGTGCAGTGGTCAACACAGTTGCCTCATGAAAACCTGGCCGGAGTTCAAATCTCGGCCGTGACGAGGATGCACCCTACTGACGAGCTCTAATGAGAGCGTAGTTCGAATCCAGTGCTCCTTCGCGAAAGGGACTGGCTGGGAAGTCTCATCATCATCATAACAGCCACGAGCCTGACCAAAGGTACTGTGGCTCGGGCCGGCGCTCACTTTAACAGTGACATGAACTATCCTACAAGGGAACGTTACTAAGAAGGTCAACAAATAATAAACTAATAATAAACTAATAAACTAATAATAAACTAAACGGAAAAACTTGAAATGGTATGGATAAAGGTACGCCATTGACAGCGACACACCGCCATCTCGGATAGCGTCTCTAACCAGCGGTTTGAGTGATCACGAGGACCCCATCGAGGCAGGCGATGCTTGCCCACTTTGCTCAACCGAGCAGTCAAGGTCTTCATATTTCGTGACCACGTTGTTACTTGACCACCACGCGGTTTCACCCAACTGTTGGTGGCCTCAGTATATAATGCCCGGTACGGTAAACGCTCAGCTGGCATACGGAGCACGTGGCCCAACCATCGCAAGCTGTGCAACCTAATTAGTTGACCAATTGATCGTGCATCCCGAACGTTCCGGAATACGCGCCGGCGAACTGCCGCATTGCTCACGCGATCAGCCCACTTAATGTGGGCCAAGTGGCGGAGACAACGATG
>QNGE01003338.1:0-20159 GCA_008508345.1 Paragonimus westermani | reverse complement strand
CACTCACATACATTGGGTGACAGTACGTGGTCATTCGCCTTGGTGAAAGTTCTCACACATCATGTACACACTGTTTCGATAGTCTCTTCTTGTCCGTCGTGTTCGGGGCTTGTCCTTTTGCTCCTGAATGTCCCCTGTGGGTAATACACTACTTGTGAGTAGTATACTACTCACAACGAAACTGCCTGTTATACAACACTATGAGTGTAACTGCTTCTCGTCTGATTGCTCCCCTTCTGCCTGTCTGACAAGGTTGCACCTGGAAGGGCCGGAGTCCTAGTCAGCATAGCCCGCCGGATCAAAACAGTACACAAGCCCGACCACCTCGTCAACGTAGCAGTATAGGTCGGGGCTGGGAAGACTGCGATCACATGTGAGTGATGTTGAACCTAAAATAAACTCACTCACTCAACGCCAGTGTGTCGTTTGACAACTTTCAAACAGCGCAAACAATGCTAGACGCTATTTCGCACTTTGATAAGTACTTCGCTCAACCCAGAACTGAGAGAAGAATTTACACAAACGTTTTTGGATTCTTTAAGCTCGCCTTCGAGAATGTCGTCCGTGAAAATGTTGAACAAGAAAGAAAGAACAGTCCCGATGAACACCACCCGAATTGGTGAACACACAAGCAGTTACCCACACACCCTTACATAGCTTACCGAATGAGCACAGTATGATTGGTTTACTTCGAGCACCATCCACACTTGATCGGCTTGTCCACTTCGAGGGAATGAGACTGGCTGATCCACATAGTTATCAGATTGTTTGCTAAGGGAACATCTCCAAAGAACGTTGTAGGCAACTGACTCTAAATGTATGGCGACCTTCCTTTACCTGTAAGGATGTCATTGTTTTAAGGTTCGTTGCAGGACAGAATGGTGATCAGTGCACCGACGATCTGATCAGAATCCTGCTTGTCCTTCACATATCTGGCTTCCTTTGGGCTTGGCGAGCCGACCCACTATTAAGTCGGTGAGTTACTTGGACTAAGTGAAGACAAGGCTGTTGCCGACATGTTATTTGCATATATTTGGGATCCATTTTTGCTAGTATAGTTAAGCACGAGGTTGATCACGAGGTACCTCTTAAGCTTCGTAAACCATGTGAAAACATTCTGTTTTGGAATGAGCAGGCGTTCCTCATTGTTTTACATGTTTGCTGACACTGAAAGACGGAAGTCTTTTAACGTGTTTGCTGATGAACCGACAGGCCGATCTCACTCCCTCAATTATATTGCTCCGATTTCTTTGAAATGATCAATACTCTTACCATATACATTTTCTTACAATCCGTTCTAATCGTTTCGTTATGTTGCGTTTATTAAACCCGGTCTTGACCTTATCATACGAACATCTGATCAGGTTCTGCACGTACTCTGTGTGCGCTGAGTGACGCTTTTTTGGTTGGCCGGTGTCCGCATACAACCTAAACATGTACGAAAACTCAAACGTCAAACATTGCGAATTCAAGTTAATAAGCAATGACACGGATTAGGTGCGTCTTTGCGAACGTTACGAACGTTTTGTCAACCTGTCTAATAGTACTGTCTAGTAGTACTGTACAGCAACCTGATTTCCCGTTGCAATCCGCTGCTGCTTTCTTCATCGAAAAACGTTAAGTTTCTCTCAGGTCTTCAGCCTGTTATGTCGAAAACCGTTCGCATGTTGAGTACTGTCGGAGTGTCGGAATCAGTCGTGGCAACCGTGTTCTAACCTGTGACCTGTTTTATAATCAAAGCGTCGTTGCTGTTGCTGAACTAATCACACTTGTTTATACTAGTATGGACGTGAGGCAGTTACGGTTGTTGACCCAAGAACGTGTAGTGTGTCGGAAAAGGAGTGAAATTGTTTAAGTAATCAAGATTCATTCTGAATGGTAGTTCAAATTTTCTGCCTATTGAATTTTACCGTCATGTCAAGAAAGTGGTAAATCCCAAAATTTTCGGCTAGTATTCTCTGTGATTGACGAGTGGTTTTTTTTCTGATGGTCACATGTTTCATTGGTGTCACTCTCGTGTTATTTCACAACAATGTTATTTTCATCTATACTTATATCCCAATGTTGTGCATGGGTCGATTACCACAACTTGCCTCTAGTGAACCAATCTGGAGAGCATTACAGCTCAGCATAGGCAAAACAAGCCAATGGGCTTTGACGTTCCTGGCTTTCTGTTCCGCTCAAATTGTATACCGTTCTTCATGGTCACATCTTTTTCCTGTCGCTTGTCACTATTGTTCCACCGTTTTCTCATTATTACAAATAAGAGCTATTGGTTTCAGTTTCATTGGTTTATTCACGAATGTTTCCATCTAAGCCGTGTTACGCGAATCTTACTCTGCGGATGTGTGGTTTGTCGTCGCGCTTGTCGGTCTCATCGTCAACTGTGTAAATTGTACGGTAGCTTTGGGAAAATTTGAAAGTCTTCTCTGTTCTCCCATTTGCGTCCACTGAGCGAGTGCCTAACCTCCAGTCGAATGAACTATCTTGTGAACCATCTCCATTACCACACTTGCTAACTCCATATACTTCGCTTTCACTTATGCGCTGTGTTAGCTAATCCGCTTTGTTTGATTACTGCGATATTCCAGATCCATCGTTCACGCAATCGTTGGCGGTTTCATTTGAAGGACGGTATCATGGCTATTAACGGTCGTGATCATGTGTTTCAAAAGGCTGTTGGAGAGGCTGAATGGTAGCTATTCTCTGTGTGTATGTTAAGCTTCACTGCCACAACTGCCCACACACACACATCCACCCCTTATACTTTACTTTATCTCTGAACTGCTCATTCCTTGTGATTATCACAGTTGTTGTTCATCTGTTCACGCCTTCACGTCACTATCGCGCCCTCGTGTGAAGAAGGGGTGGAAGTGGAGACTGTCTACCTCTAGTCGTCGGTTTATTTTACTCATGTGCTATTCCTAAACACACACACACATAGGTAGACACATTTATACAATGTTGCCACTGTCTTTGGAAACCCACTTTGGTGCAGGAATGAATTGTACCAGAACCGTTTATGAAGCAATCAGTCGTTTGTGTCTTCGTGTTCTCGTTTCTTCTATTCCCTTTTGTACGGGAGGAGTTTATCAAAATTCATGTAAAATTCTGGTTGATAAGACTTTTCAGTTCACCAATGTTGGAGTTACGAAACTCGAATTAATTTCTTCCCATATGTGACGTCCTACTTTGGAGCTGGATGAATACAGCTGTTAGACTGTGCAACTCATTGGGAGCGGTAGGAACAACCGACTATTGAGTCATTCACTTTGTGATCTATGGTTGATGTGGTTCTAACGAATGTTTCAGGCTAGATCAGCTTAAGACTTTGTATTCAACTCTCGATAATCTTCACTGTTTTTTTGTCCGCGTTTGTTTTAATCGATGGTTCATAGGTGAACTTACAATAACCATCATTTCTGTGTATCAGGGTAAAAACTTTAGTTAGCTATTTGCTGGTCGACACTGTGTAGGTCTACTAACTAGACTCCAAGTATGGTATAAATGTATCACAAACTTTTCTGAGCTATTTTCTCTCTCTTCGGCTATTCAGATTACGAAAGGTAATGCAGCGAACAAACTTGTTTTCACTGATTCATCATCGAACTAAATACACCACGATTTTATAAGGGACTTATTAAGGGGGTGGACGGAAATCGGATGGTTTGTGAGGTCAATCAAGTCAACGTCAAATTGTAATCAAGTACCCACTTGTAGTGGGTTACGGGATGGGGGTGTAGAATTGGCCAAGGTAGTCCCAGAACCTGAATGGAACGTTTCTGGGCCTGCAGAGGTGGTTTGTGTATGCGAATTCCAATAGCCTCAACTGTGGACAAAATCCTACCCCTAGGTGTCATTGACTGTGTGACCTTAACTCGGTAGGTTGAACGAAATTCCTACAATAGATTGACAGTGTTTGGGACTGCCAAGTGCGTTGGTTTGGCGCTATTGATTGGATTAGTTGTTCCAACGTACAAGCTGTGCACATCAGATTGCTCTTCAAGGACCACATGCTGACCGGAGTTATCACGCGTAGGCTCTGAAATGCAATAAATAAAACCTTTTACACCACCCAATCGGGTTTTGTGCCCATGCCTCATTCGCTTGTTCCTGTGGCAGTAGTTAGGTTGGCTGCACGAACAGATGCTTATTTGAACGGGTCCGCGAACATATCTGGGCCTGGTTCAACGATGGAATAACGAAATCAGTCAACAGCGCCATACTATCACACTTGGTGGACTCCACCCATTCGGTCAATGTGACGGAAGCACTTCGCCCAGTTTATCGAACTGCGGTCATTCGATCAATGGCTGTTAGTGGTACGATTCTATCTACTGCTGAAGCTGTTGAAATTCGCCCGTACAATCCATCCCTGTTGGCCCAGATAGCTTTCGCCGAGACTATGGGACTACCTTGGCGGATCCTCACCCATTGTTCAAGTGGGGTCTTGGCTACAGCATGACATTGATTGACTGAACTCAAATCATTCGTACTCAGTTTACCTCCTGAAGTCGTCATATGGATGTGATACAATCATCGTCCCCCAAGTGTAGACGCGGATAGAAAAATCGGGGTCCAAACTTAAGGGTTTGTGCAAATCAACAGGCTTCCCGATCAAGTCGTGCTAGTTAACGGTCCCAGCACACGACTAGAATCAGAGCCAGACTAACTGGCACGGGCGTGGAAGAGCATTCTAGTTGGAGTCGCTCAATTCCATCATCCCAGTGTGTCGACCATCACGGCCCACGATTGATGACAACTGGCTGTTGACCAATGTCTGTAGTCGTATCAGCGCTCGAAAGGAAGGGCCCGTATGGGGACTGGCATGCATCAATGAGTGCAAGTGGGCGAAGTACAAGTACGATTTCTCCCTAACGGACTGCGCTGTTACGATAATTTCCTCATCAAACGATGAATGATAAAAAGCTGTATTCATGAACCATAAATTCACAAATTACTTGAAGAGTGTTAGACGGTGACGGCTGACGAAATATTTCACCAACAATACACTAGCGTGCAAGTTTTTCCAGTTAAACCAACCAGAATGAGACGTAACGGTGGGCCTGAGTATCGTGCTAACCCGATGAACCAGTCAGAAGGCAACGGCTATGGAATTGACCCCACTTGATCACTTAATCGCGAAGTGACTTAAACGACCGGAGGTCGACTCAACTTGCAAATGGCCATATTCGGCAGCTAATTCATTCCATATATTTGCATGCATTTCATTTGTTTGTCAAGTTGGAACTATGCATTGCAGTGTGTTTCTCCGCGGTCGTGCTCTTCCTGATTCCGCGCTAGTCGATTGGGTGAAGCCGTACAACAGGGATCCGAGTGTAGCATCCAAGCCGGGATAAGAAGTTTGACAGAGCAAATACGCGTTATATCAAAGAGTGATCGAAAATTGACGTTTCCCCTGGGATCTGATGCACGTCGTGAGAATTGCCTCGTGCCTTGAGGATAATGCTTCTCACTCCTACATCCTTTATTGCAGATGATCAGCTTGGGGTTGTGGACAGGTTCACCTACTGCGGTAGCACTGTCTCGTCAGTTTGTGACTGCCAACGCACGTGTCGTTTCTGGCATCAAATTGGCACTCGTTGAAATGTAAGGTATATGATACTTTTTGTTCCGCTCTGCCGTTCGTGGGGGCTACTTGTCACAAGTGATATATACTTTGTTCTGTTTAGCTTAGTGGCTAGGTGTCATCTGCCGGGCCAGGATCCTCACGGTCACTTGGGCCGCTGATTAGAAGTGTTGTCCTAGATGGTGGCGTGTTACAGCCACTTGCGTGCACACGCCCACTAGGCTGCCAGTTCTGTGTAGTCCCATTTCATTTTTCCACTGGTTTTTGTAAGACTTCCACAGCACTGTTACGGTGGACGGGGGCTTGGGTCACCATACCTGTTGTTCAAGGTTATAGTCAGCATGAGTTTATACGTTGGTCATCTAAGTCCGAGTTCCGATTGGAGGTCAACTGGTTTCATCGTTTTCAGCTTTGAGCCATACTGCTAGATGCAATGGCTTGGGCTGCTGTCGGTACTGAAAGTGGTCCACAGAGTAGTAGGTAAGTACAAATGCAGAAAGGAATAGAAAAAAAGGAGCATAATGAAAAGGAAGAATCTACAAGTTGTAGATTCAGACTGGCGATCGACTGCAACACATCACTATATCAAAGAGTATTNGAGTATTTTCAACCAGCAGCATGGATGGTCGCGAATCCACCAACCAGGTAAACAGCTCCTGCCAATCATTCCCCACCGGACGCTGAAAGCTTCCCTAAGCCATTGCCACGTCATCGTTTTGACGTCTTGTGGTTTCTTCTAACCATCATCAGCCACACTGAACGATGCGTGATGCGGAAGACGCTCCGTTTGCCTGCGGTGTACATGACTCGATAGGTGAAGTTTGATCATTTTTACCAGTTTGGTCATCAGTCGCGAACTGGCATATTTCCCAAATACTCGTCGACTGATTGTCCTATTGCTCACGAGTCGGCTGACTTGATGCTGGCTAACTGTTAGAGGCAGTGGTCCTGTGATGTCGAGAGTCTGCATGCATCTTCCGCATGAAAAGGCCAGATCTCGGATGCATAAAGCAAAACTGAACGCGCACATATTTTGTAACCTCTGCTTTCAATCGATCGGTGGACGTGGTTTTGACACCAACTGACGGACGTTGACGAATGCACTGTGTCATCCTCACGGATACCTTATCGACAATGTTACAGGCTGACGTGATGACACCTCAGGTTGGTGAAGCGATCGACAGTTTCCAGCGGCCTGTCAACAATGAGTCAGCGGAGCCAAGCCTTATAACAAAATTCTACACTTAAAGGGTGGAAAATGCACACCGTAATGGATCAATCAACGTTTGATCGGCTGAGCGTAGTCTGTGTTCTCTACACAAATTAAAACCTCTTCCATCGTTAGCATGTTTAAGTTAGACGGACCTCATAACGGGCAACAATTACAGAATGTTCGACGGTGCTCTTCAAGGTCATCAAACCGTGGTTCACGCAATCATCCAACTTTTTTGACCGCATTCCATTTAACGGCGATCGGGTGGTATAGTTTTCTTGAGCGGACTGTCGACTGTAAAGATTATTATTGGATCAAGCTTCTGTTTCAAACCATGTCCAACAGTGGGAAACGGACGCGACATCGACTCGAGTTACGTTATTTGGTGTGGGTTTACCCGAAGGATTGACACACACGTGCAATACTGCTGTTGGCCGGTCGTTCGATTGTGGTTGCAATGGAACAGTTGTTGTCAAACTTTTTGTTCGAACAGGTGTTTTTTGTGTTTTGTAGCCCATAGACTGTGCCGGAAAACAAGTGGTAGGAAACCAGTAGAAAAAAGAAATTAGTGCTGTCACTGTCGACAGTGAACAGCACCATAAAACTGAAAAACAGGTGTAACGGAAATGCGGCGATTAGAAATGCCATAATCGATTCTCCCGTAACACTAGCAATCCTAGCAGCATTCAGAGACAAGAAATCGTAAACAGTGAAAGGCAGTTTATTGTGTGCTAATCTTTTAGCTGACTGTCCATCGGTGGATATTAACATTCGTGAATGGATAGGATATTCGTACCTGCGAACGTAATATAATATTTCCGAGAAATCTAGCCTCCGGTATTTGTTTCTGCGCTGTTATTCAACGTAAACTTGTTTATAAATGTGTATGTCGTGACAAAGTGTTATGCACCTTTCATCCCAAAGTCCACAAGTCATAGCTAGAAAGAAGTGCTCCTGCTGCCTTCCGGAGTGAAAGACTGCTCGCATGTTGGTTCACACACGAGTCACCGCAGCTTGGGACTGAACGGGGATCTTACTAGTTTGAATCGTATTGTTGCGTTGTCAAACTTGAAGGTATGCTTAGAGCATCGGAAAGCACCGATCACAAACACCGCCTATTTGTTGTTGCGGCATATATACTCCGACAGCCTGTAGGCGAGACACAATCAAAGGTTATTTTCATCACCGATTCACTAGCCTTCTGGACATCGCGCGGTGCACAGACATTGTAGTATTGTTGGAGTCTTCAACGTTCAAGTAGGCGGGCTGAGCGCTGACGAATGTAACTCAGGTGGTCCACACCGTTGTGATGATCACCGAACGGACAACGGTGAATGTTTGTTGCAGCTTTGTGCTGTTAACGGTCTGTTTCTGATAAGTACTAGTTTTCCGCTTTCTAAGGTTCAGTGCGCCGCCTGGCGGCGTTCATTGCGGAGTCAGTGGCGAACACAAGTTGGCCTCATATCCATCAGCTATCAGCGGCGTGGCTTTTTCAAGATTGCATGCCGATATATGGAGTATCTCTGTGAATTCCGATCATACCTCCGTGCTCATGGGTCTGTCAAGGATTTTCCGCCCTCGGAGATAGAAGTCTCACTTGAGATCAAGTTATTGAAGCATCACAAGGCTCCCGATTTGGGCAAACTTGCTCCTGCCTTTTTCTAGTTAGAGATCTAGCCGTCTTCAATAGGCTGACGGTTCTGCTCCAGAAACTCTGGTTCAATAAAGTAATTCCAGCTGACCGGAGTTTAGCTAACATCCTCCCCATTTTCGTGAGGAGCTCACGCGTATCATGTGCAAATCAGGAGGAGATTAGTGTCAAATTTGCTTGTATCCAATTTGCTTCGTAGACAGCGAAATGCGCAAATAGCAGCGTATGTGTGAGAAGCACAGTGAATTTCGCCGTGGTCATGGCTGCATTGATCGGGTCTTCACACGCCGTCAAATGCTTGTTCTCCTCCGTTCGGTTAGAGCGTGGACAGTTGTTGTCCATTTAGACATGAGGTGGATGCTTGATTCAGTTGACGGAGTCGCATTGTGTATTGACATAGTGGAAGCAGTTTACTGACAGACCTTGAGCTGGGTTGGGGTCTATGGCAGTGTACCGTCGACTTTTATTATCTCAAATGGAGTACGACGAGGATGTCTAACCTGATCCTTCCTTGTTATCTTCGCATTAGACCAGATGGTGGACTGTGTCGTGACACGTTGCGAATGTGATGGTGTGCAACTGGTTCCGGGCATTGAATTTTGAGCTACAGACTTTGCAGACGAGATTTCGCTAGTGTGTGATGGTTGATGTGTAGTCCGGATTGTTTTCTGTAGATTGGTATGTTTAGTTTGTCAGTTTGGTGTAACCTTTTCACGTTTTAATTGTAAGGTTGTGGTGTTGGAAGATTGGCAACGTTACGCCTGTATCCATTATTGTTTGTGAGGTGCCGGTGTTAGCCGAGACGGTCACATGTTTTAGGATCTGTGTCAGCGCTGATGGAATTTCAGATGTGATCACGAATTGCATGGCACGAGATCAGTTGGCGTTTGCCATCGGAAGCTAATAGGTATCTGGTGCACTTTTGGCGGCAAACTATTTGCGTGATTTCCAATTCCAAACGATCCTAGAGTCACAGAGACTGTAACGAGGGGGGGGGGCAGTGCTAAGGTCAAATGATCTCCTCTTGGGTACAGAAGGAAGGTGGAACTCCTTCGCTGATGAACCCTGAAGAACGACTGGCGAGAAATACACCCACAAAACGAACGGCAAGACTATGGGGGATGAAACAAAAAGCGTGGTTCTGTTTAATTTAGTGAAAACGTTGTAAACATGAAGAGACCACGTCAGGTTGTGAATTAACGTGACACCGAGTTACTTAGCGGATTGAAGACACTTGTTTTCAGTTGGTATTTGAGGGTGATAATCGTAAACCTGTCGATTGGTGTATCGTTTTCAGAATTGAAAATGAGATCAGTATATTTCGACGTGTTGGGCGATGAGAAGTGTGCGTTAGATATTACTATGGCTAATTCGTGGAACACTGGGTTCCTTTTAATAACGTGATCGGTGTAGAAGAGAAGACGTGTGTTGCGATATGTCGAGGTTTCGTTTACTCTCATTAGTTCGTTTTTTTGGGATTTTGTTGTAGACAAGTTGACGGAGTGGTTATGGGTAGTTCATTAGGTGCAACGATAGCCCACATCTTCTTGAGAATGATAGAACGTCAATTCCCAGCTAATGTTGCCAAAGCCTTATTGTACAAACGGTGTGTTGATGATATTTTGTTTTTTTACGGATATTGATCATTTTGATTTTTTTCTCCTCTTCTTAACTCTACTCATCCGTTTCTATTGTTGTCTCACGAGAAGGAATCAAACGACAGTTTGCCTTTCTTGGATGTACTCATCAACCGGCATGAGGATGGGACATTACAGTGATCGGTCGATCTCAAAGCAACGTGGGGTGGACACTATATTTGGGTCTCTAGCTTTCTCCTCATATCGTATAAGCGAGATTTCGTCAGAACCTTATTTTATAGGGCCAAGGGTATTTACATCCCTGATAAGCTGCAGACGGAGGAAGAGATGTTGGGAAAAAGTTTAAGGGCAAACGGCTACTCTGAAAAGTTCGTGGAAACTCAGGATGATGAACAGATGCAACGAGCCAGTTCACACGGCTCGAAAGACAGATATATATATATATATATATATATATATATATATATATATATCTATTTTTACACGTCAAATGAGATTATCTGGCAAACGGCATCGGGCACAAGCTGGAATCCGTCCTATCCTGTACGTATGTGGTTGTCGAATTCCGCTTGGTTCAAACCACCAAAGGGCCAGTTCTACACAATCGTCAATGCAGTTTGTCTGACTTTTCCGTCTGTCGTGTTGTTTGTCAGTTCACTTGCAGTTGCGGTGGCATTTACATAGGCAGAACAGACCGACAGTTATGTCAGCAAGTGTTGGAACATGTTGCGAACTGGGTAAACCAACCCATGACACAAAAATCTCAAACCGCTCGATGCCCCCGCATCGATTGGCAGACACCACATGATAACAGGTCATCAGGTTGACCCACTTAGATCATTCGAAACACTGTTACGCCATCAGAAGCCGAATCTACTGGTGTTTAGTGAAGCTATTTTGGTTATAACTCACCTGCCGGCACCGTATGCACAATGGTAGTTGAAGCAACCCACGGGGTTTCCGCGGTGGTAATGATAATACATGGTGTGATTGTATGCATGTCTGTAATCTATCTCTGTCATTTATGTGTAACTTTCATGTTTTACGCCTGCGATTGATGAGATTGAACGAAATGGCAACATGTGTTGTTTCTGCACTGATGTTGTAGCCAATTAGGTAATGGCCATTCTGCAGAGGATGACTCGAGGATATACTGGAATCTCTGACCTGAAGACGAAGAACGAGGCAACAATCACTTTTTAGGGAAAATCCGAAATTGTGACTCTTGGGAAAAGTTCTTGACCATTTTTGTAACTTTCATGTTTTACGCCTGCGATTGATGAGATTGAACGAAATGGCAACATGTGTTGTTTCTGCACTGATGTTGTAGCCAATTAGGTAATGGCCATTCTGCAGAGGATGACTCGAGGATATACTGGAATCTCTGACCTGAAGACGAAGAACGAGGCAACAATCACTTTTTAGGGAAAATCCGAAATTGTGACTCTTGGGAAAAGTTCTTGACCATTTAAGCGAGTAAACTGAGAGTGACTAGAAAAGTAATCACTTGACAACTTTATGAGAACGTCACACTGAGGAGATTAAACAAAATCACCTTATCGGTGCACTTGAGAGTATTGGTAGTATAGCGAATACAGAAAAGTACTGTCCAGCTTTTGCAATCTGGGACTGCCAGTGTTTTAACGGGCCTCATATTCATGGTGAAAGTCCGGGCCATCTCACTCATTTCGCATTTTCTTATACCGACCGTTAGAAAACGAAACAATCTTAACAAAACGCTGTTTCATTGGTTTACTTCTCTAGTATTCACGGATTTCGTTCATGTTCATCATTCGCTTACAGTAGACAATAGATTTGTATGCTTCTGTGATGCTCATTAAGCAAAGAGAAATGTGAACGGAACCAGAACTCAAAGACCGTATCTACCGGTCGATATCGCTTCATGCAACTGATTTAACCGCAAAAGAGCAACAGTATCAATGGATCATATTAAGTCAACGAAACAGAAATCTATGAGTGTTTCTTGTGTGTGATTGGAATTAAGGCAGTTTCACCACTGTTGTAATTTGGTTCCTAACACAAGCTGAATATCAACCGCGTGATAAATGGGTCTTAGATCAGCTTCAAAAGATATGAGCTTCGATTGCATGATAGACCTGGAAGCTGTGACATTTTCTTACTAAATGACCGCAAAACATCAGGGTGATCACCACTCTTGGTCTGATCCCAATGTCGGCCATTTAGAACTTTCTCTGGGAGGTCACATACGAGCGTCGTTGGCTAAGTTTGTTCCGTTATTTCATTGTAGCGACAGATCAACTGATAAATATATTTGTGCGAGCGTGGCAGGTGGTTTTGAAGAAAGTTTGTTATAAGAGGTGTGTGTGCGATTTGCATTTTGAGCACCTTTTGAGACAAGTAACTTTCTTTTGGGCTCTGATTCCAGTTGACGCTGCACATAAACTCAAACACATTTTGACAGCCAACGAATCTCACTGGAGCCATTTAGATGGAGCCCGTTATATCGAGTCAATTCCCCACAGAAAAGTCAGACCACTCAGCCACATGTGCGTCACAGGTTCCTCAAGATGATGTATTCACTGGATTCAACTCGGACGGAATGTGTTCCCACTGACAGTCGTATGTGTAATCACAGTTAGCTAATAATGTGACCAAGCAGCAAGAGGTGTTTCTCAAGTAGTCTCACACAATGACTGAGTCTGTCCAAAGTGTGGTGTTGCCATTGAGTAACTCCAGCTCAGTCACCATAAACCTCAGGAGTTTGGTAACCAATGCCGTGTTTGTGATTATCAACCTGGGGATAGATATGGACTTTAGGAGTGCAACCTGAGAGCCTCTTATCAAGAAACAGCGAAAGATGCTACTGTCTCCTGAAATTTCTCAGTGGTAACCAACAGTTTCATACCCCGTCTCGGAGCGTCAGAAAATACATGTAACTCCCACCGCGCCAGTGTTCTTCCACTGGATCTCATACCGTGTGTTACAACAACAGGGTCTGTCATCCGTACGACTCGTGAGCATCTTCCCCATTCTCTCTAGTGCCATCCTCCTAACCGTCCATTCCATCCGATATTCGTACTGGAGTAAATTCAGACCACGAATAATAAGGGGAAGCAATGAATCTCAGCATGTTGTACATCGACATGATACAGGTCAGTAAGCACCTCTGCGTGAATGAATTTCTCGGTGTTGATGCGTATGTAAGCGTGGCACGCAGGCCTGTCATTTTGGGTGGTTTTCGGATAGCTTGTTGGAAGAGGCTGAGTGTGTGTTCGAGCTACGTTTTGAACACGTGCACATATATCGCTGGCATCTTTCAACACTCTCTGACTCTAATAAGTCCCAATCTGACAATTGTGAAGTGGACATGCGGACCTGGCAGATTAACCAGAATGTTAATGCTGGTTTGGATTGATGGTCAATATCTAACAGGTAGAAAAAGTTGTCTTGATAACGAGGTAGTTTCAAACTGTTACATAAACATTGCGACCAATGTTCAGGTTTCTCTACCGGTCGTTCATCTGACCTCGGCTGGAACACATGGCAAACGGCAATTCCACAACCTTTAATTCGCAGTACGTCCAAATAATATTTGGCAAAGCCAACACCATTCGAGTTAGTCCTCTGTATACCACTTTTCAAATAGGTTCACTACACCCAAACGTGAACAGCGGTATCATTTAACCTAGGCGTCGTCGTCCGTTGTACGAACATAGACAGAAGTTCAAATCCGTTATTAATAGTCACGTGGTCAACCTGTGTGTGCCACAGCGACCACGTGACAGTGTAGACGGTGCATGTGCACACGAGCCTCTGGCATGTAGTCTATAGTGCATTAGACAATCATGATTTATTGTGCGCGCCGTGCTTTTAATTTTTCTAGTTTTATAATTTCAGGCAGGAATAAATAGTTGATGTCAACAGAAAACCCACAGTCTATCTTGTCGCGAACCGTTAACTTGCTACCTTCATTTTAGTCCATGCCTTTCTGTTACCTATGTCAAAGATATGACAATCCCTCTTGCAAAGAGCTGACTCTCAACGGAGATTGCTGTGGCCAAATCTACTCAGAAATCTAATGCATTCGCCTATTCAGTGGTGACCATCTCTCCACCCAACTTGTTTTCCATATTTCATAAATAACGTCATTCTTGTACAGGATACTGAACATACAGACATAAAACTGGTTGCCACAATAAGTCTCCTACCCTATCCTCACAGGTTGCACAAACCGGAGCAGTTCGTAAGGCACTATCGGTATAACAAATGGGGACTTCATTTTAGCTTGCGGATAAGCCCGAACATCCCTTAACAAATATAAATGTACCCAGCGGAAATGAGCTTCTCAGGGCAACTCGGTATATTTACAACGCCTCGTGAGCCGTTTTGCTCTCAGACTACACTCGTCTGGTGTCCGGGTGTGCCCAGAATGGGATAACCGACCAGTCTGCCGTGACTGTGTGACCTTCAGTGGAATACAAACGCAGGCTTGACACAATATTTGGGACACCACTTAGAACATTTACAAACTAGATCGTTACAACTAGTTCAGTGGACTAAAGGTATTCTAGTCTTCTCAAGTCTCCAAGTCTTCTTCTTCGAATCGTCTCAGTTCTTGTCCACTGTATGTTGTAATGCGTTTGTTGTGCGTTTGACAGACAGCGGTTGAGTTTCTATTCCACCCAATAGCATTTAATTTCTCCGTTCCCAATCTCCTGATGCTGATCCTTCAAAACTGAAGCAATCTCTGTATTTTTCTTTCTAAACCTCTCAAACACAGATCGACATGCATGTAGGGATTCTTCGCTTCCTTTAATCGGCCAATATCCTGTGAACCTCACGAATCCTATGGAAAGACGATTCCACCCGTTTCTCTTTCGTCGGAAACGTTTGTTCCTCTAACTATCCTACTATTTAACAAAAAGTAGACAGGATTATGCGGAAAATATCACGGCAAATTAAATGCTGCTGATGAGGCACAAAAACTGGTTAGGGTAAAATACTCGTACATGCTTATTTTTGGAGCTCTAGGTGTCACGTGCCTATAAGACAAGCGTGCTGGAAAACTCGGTCCTGGTCCGGCTGCACTTGGTCCGTACTTCGTTCAACAATTATTGAGCCATGTAAATTCAGTCAACGATGGATAGAAAGCTTATAGGCATACGAGATCTGCGATCGTACATGAGAGATGCTCAACTTGAAAGTGGAAAATTACGTTAACACCGGTGATACTGAGGGGCTTGACGAGTGTTAGTAGCTCGCTCTCGCTTTCTCCAACCACTGTTGGTTCAGTCTGACCATACCAATAGAAACAGTTTTGGTTTAGAACAACACCCAGTCTTCCCGTTTATGAACTTGAATCACTAAGTGAAAAAACTGATTTCACAACATGACGACACCATTCGGTCTGCTCTCCTGAGTTGCGATATGCAACAGGGGCTAGTCACAGAGGTGAACAAGTGCATCTAATCATGTCCATGTGTACACTTTCATTGTGCTATTCACTACATGTTTTGTACACTGTTGATCAAGTTTCGTTCAGTGCCGATAAATTTCACACGTTTGCTATCTCTGGTTGTCCACGATTGTGTCTTGGATCAGGGAGTATCATAGGGCGATCAGTGTTATGCGGGTAGGAGGAAACATCTGATCCAATCGCAGGCGTTGTGTGCGCAAGGGCTGTGTGTCGATTACGCAGCCCTATCCAATGTTACTCCCACCCAAAGAAAGAGTATGAACAAGAACATCTTGTGTTCAGTGATCATTCAGTCACAATTCCATTTTTAGGTTGCACTCGCACCAACCGTAGGAATGGTCATCATTACAATACGAATCATGAATCGAAGAGCAAAAGTTACAGTCTATCATCGGTCCAAGTTTTGATAGGCGGGGACGCCAGGTCGATAAATTTTGTGCAGGCAAGATTGGCATATTGTACGTTACAAGTGTGGCAGGAATTCGTTCAATAAAGCACGCTTATCGTTGTCTAACTCCCACTTTCTCACTTCACAAGCGCACCCTGCATTCTTCAGAACAATGCAGGTTTTCGGAGGACAAATCACTCCAAACTGAACAAGCTGCCAACACCGATCTTGACGGCGCATCAAGTTGCCTTCATCACAGATGAAATGATCATACACGTCATATTGACAAGAACTGGAGCGATACGGCCTAGTGACAAGGTAGAAATGTCTTGCGTCACCTAGAGTATTGAGGACAGGGTGGTTACAAAACGGCACAGATTCTATGGGGAACTTGTCTGTTTTCGAACACTTTAAATAGTGTGTAAATCTATAGACCATGAATACTTGTTACCGTCCATCATTTGACAGAGAAATTACTGTCGCAACCCAATCGATTGGGGAAATGCCGTATCTTTACTGGTCAATTGCTAGGTGCTATCGATCGTGGATCGTGGTGATCAAAACACTGGAGTTCAGGTGGTATCGTCAAACTAACCTAATCAGGTCATCGGGGACGGCCGACGAAATCGTTCATCAACAAAACACTGGCGTGCGAGTCTTTCCAGTTGAACCAACCAGGATGAGGCGTGGAGGTGGGCGTGGGTGTCGTGCTAGCCCGATGAACCAATCAGAGTGCAACGGCTATGGAATTCACCGTACTGGGTCATTAACCGCGAAGTGGCTTAAACCACTGGACATTGGTTCAATGTGTAGTTGGCTATAATTGGCGGCTAACTCATGTCATATATTTACATGCGTTTCATTCATTTGTCGAACTGGAATTATGCATTACAGTATTTGTTTCTCCGCAGTCGTGTTCTTCTTGACTCCACGCTGGTGGACTGGGTGAAACTGTTCAGCAAGGATCCGAGTATAGCATCCAAGCCGGGATAGAACGTTTGTCAGAGAACAAGACGCGTTACACCAGAAACTGGTTTCACAAGTTGAACAAGCCAATACGTTTTGACCGCATGGCTGCTTGAACCAGATCAACGACAAGATAGACATTTTCACTGATCACAGAAGTGCTTGAGCTGCTTATATCCAGCTGAAAGAGTGAGTACAAACCTTCTGTTTTCCGCTGGATTTAGACGAACAATTGGTGCATTCGAAAAGGCAGATAAAAGCTGATCACTCACATGCCAGATAAACTCGACTTTCTAGCCAATAACATCGTTAATAAATAGTATGGCGAGTTTGTTAAGTTAAATGAAGTCTAATTGTGAGAAATCGTCTTTCGGCCGTATTCGAACAAATGGTTGGGATACTGCACCCAAGTTTCGTCTGCATGACCTATTCTGTGGATCATCTGGTGGTTTCCATATAATACGGTGCAGTGGGTGGAAATAAATCAAACGTAAAATTTGTGAGCATCCAGTATAGCCCCACAGCTCAGCAGACAGACAACAGTCGGGTCACATAAAATAACATCAGATAGATAACACCGGATGGGCCCAAAGTGAACGGAATAAAAGCCGGAGTTTTCATTTAATTCATCACCCGATTGAACCATAATGTACATCTGACCAACTTCTCTCATGCGAATGAGACAAGTAAATAGGGAATAGGCATCAATATGTCCGATTTTTCGTGTTGCAGGCGAGTTGAAGTTAACAATCGACCCACTCGATCGACAACGCAACTAGGATAGTTGCATCCACATTGACTCTGCCTGAGTCCACAAATTGGTTAGAGGGTACAGATTTCTAGCATTCACCTCCGGAATCACCCACATACCATGTATTTCCGCGTGAGCCTAACTGCTCAAGTTTGGCTGATCGCGGTGACCAGTGAATGGATCTCGTCCATCCGTTCACCGGAAAACAAGCGACCTTATCACTACAGTCTTTCTTCTTACACCATTTTTAACTGGCATTTCACCTGCAACAACGCTTCCAACGTTGTCCGTCAGTCGTTCGAGCGTTTATTTCGAAAAGCGCGGGAAGATGAGTGCCAGGAAGTGATTCTTAGTTCCTTAAATAGTTCAAACACTACCATTTCTTACAATAATGTTTCTAGATCAAGTGGTTTGACCATATAGCACAATGCAAACATCTGCCACCATCTATCAATGAAGCAGTCCGATGATGCTGCCCTGTACCGATCTCCCAACCTAATTAACTGGATATTGAATGTTACAGACGTGCACACAGCTCTGATCTCGATTTGACAACTGGTGACCAAATATGCAACAGCCGGGTTTCCAGAAGTCCGTTACCGTATCAACACTCTGTGTGACTTCAAACCATTGACGGTTGTGTCCTTGGAAGTCGTTTCTGTGTCATCTTTCTCTCTCTCTTGGAATGGCTGACTGTTTATTGCAACATGTTTTCATTTTGGACAGGCTTACACACCATCAAGTGCCAACAAGAACTGAAAAGTATTTTCATACTCATCCGGCCGCAAATGTACCTAAGTGGTCACACAGCAACCGCAGCATTAAACATTTGATCGACTGCTAACAACATTCGATTTTTAATTCACACAACACTGTGGACGATAGCGCTACTACTGACTTCCTTACTACAGGTCGCCTGTTCCTTTCAAATTCTATGATGGTACCAGCTAAGGGACGAGGTTGAAAGATTTTGCGGTTGCTTCGTCAATTATGTTATGAAAATTCTTGCAACAATGTTCGTGGGGTATGTACTGAGTTCAACAGTGAAGGTGCCTTGGTTACAGTAAACAGCAGATGATGGACTCTGTACTTGTCTGGTTTAGATATGATCGGAGGTCACCATTTTTCCACAATAGTATACCTATCAACTTCGTGTGAAACTACTGATTGTGCACGATTATCTATGAGAGCACATTTGAGATTCTTTGTAAACGCGAACGACTCTTCAAGCGTCACACCTCAGAAAGTGGTAGAATTAGACATACTTAATATCCACCACTTGCTTCCATCCGAGATGAAAATGAAGATTTGTCTGTTCTTAGAATACCGCGTACGCACATGCTTGACGTTCGAATTCCGAGTGTTCTCATCTGCGGTTCCACTACCTTCAAGATTAAGAAAATCAGCTGCATTGTCTTTTCTATACGCAGTCTCCCGCCTCCCACTGACCTAGCATTATCATGGCTGACAGCAGTAATCAGGCTAGACTGGTTGTACTCACTGGACGGAGCCGTCACTGAGGCGCTCACCTTTCCAAACAGTGTTTGATTACAGCGTGGCTAACTTTGCAAGGTCATCTGGTGTGAACGCTCGCAAGAAAAGCTGAAACCGCATAGAACCAAATCGCCCCCATTCGTTCGTGTGCGGATGTGTTCGTGTGGTAAGCAACACACATGTGGGAATTACAGTACAGGAACACAACGAAAAAACCCCAGTTTTTCCCACATGACTTCGTAGGGTACGTCCCGAAACTGTGGACCGGGCAACCTAATTGGGAGTCCAGAGCCAAAGGATTACCCAACAGACATGCTTCCAGACCGAGTCACATGAGTGGACGGCACAACACAACGCTGGAACCAAGGCCAGGTTAGCTGGCTGTGGGAGTGGGAGTGTGCACACGCGTCTCTAGTGAAGTAATCTGGCACAGTCGACCCAGTGTTTTTGCCACAATAANAAAATAACGCCTGGTTGTTCCCTGTAAGAATTTCAGCGCTTGGAAGGTAATGTTAGACTGGGAACCAGCATCTGCTGATGAGTGTAAATGGACAAAGTTGATCCGAATTACGGTATGAATTCATGTTGAACACCCTCGCAGTCGCAAACATGTGACTAGCATTCAAAGGGACTCGCTGTTTCGAATCACTAAAAGACCAGTGAAAACCCAAGAATATTTTCATAGAATCTGAGGCATGTTATGCTGTTTTCAGGTTTGTCGCACACGTTGTGGTCTCTGACGCGACGTATTATAGACATGCTATGAAGAGAGTGAAAGTCGTTTGGTACTTTTCAGTTTTGCAGCCTCGTTACTGAGCTGTGTCGTTCCACTTCCTAACATCATGTCTTATTATATAATTTTATCCGCAATTTACACACTGTAAGTGTAGACGCTCCTGATGGAGGTTCAAAATTGATAATTTCATTAAGCGGAAAGCAAGTCAGATTGGTGAGCCCCTGGGTGACGAAGTCGACTTCTGCGTGTGTGTGTGCGTAATTGTGTCCTTAATGAACGATCTGCCTGGCTTTTCATAGTCCAATGAGAACTTT